>CAUYPK010080172.1:0-22718 GCA_963574355.1 Loris lydekkerianus
TTTGATCCTATAATTCCCTTACTAGGTTTATACCCAGAAGACCAAAAGTCACAATATAACAAAGACATCTGTACCAGAATGTTTATTGCAGCCCAATTCATAATTGCTAAGTCATGGAAGAAGCCCAAGTGCCCATCGACCAACCAATGGACTAGCAAATTGTGGTACATGTACACCAAGGAATACTATGCAGCCTTAAAGAAAGACAGAGACTTTACCTCTTTCATGTTTACATGGATGGAGCTGGAACATATTCTTCTTTGCAAAGTATCTCAGGAATGGAAGAAAAAGTATCCAATGCACTCAGCTCTACTATGAAGCTAAATTATAGCTTTCGCATGATGGCTATAACCCAACTATAGCACAAGAATATGGGGAAAGTGCCAAGGAAGGGGAAAGGAGGGGGGAGGTTTTGGTGGAGAGAGGATTATGGGTGGGGCCACATCTATGGTCCATCTTAGAATGGGTACAGGCGATTGCACAAATGTACACAGCTATGATTTAACAATAAAAAAAAAAATCATACCAGGGAGATTATTATCAAGTAGAAGTTATACCAGGCTGATTCAACATACATAAATCAATAAATGTGATACAAAATATTTTAAAAAAGGACAAAAACAATTATTTTAATATACTTTTGAAAAAATTCAACCTCCTTTTAATGTTAAAAACTGTCAAAAAATAAGGTATAAAAGAAGTTATCTCAATAGAACAAAGTCCGTGTGTGACAAACTCACAGCTAACACCAAACCCAATGAGGAAAAGTTGAAAGCTTTTTCTCTATGGTTAGGAAAAGGACAAACATGCTCACTTTCAACACTTATTTTTATAATAGCATAATACTGAATGTTCTAGACAGAATGATCATGTAAGAGAAAGAAATAAAATGTATCTACATTGTAAAGAACAAAGTTAAATTGTCCCAGTTTTCAAATAACATGATCTTGTCCATAGGTAACCCTAAAAATGCCACACACACACACACACACAGTTGGAATGAAGGAACAAATTTAGTAAAGTTGTAGGATAAAAAATCAAGTGTAAATATCAATAGTGTTCGCCTACACTAATAGTGAACTATCTGAAAAAGAAATCAAAAAAAGAAATTTTACTTGTAATAACTACTAAAATACAATGCTTAGAAATAAATTTAACTAAGGAGATGAAAGGATTCTACCCTGAAAACTATCAAATTTTGATGAAAAAAGCTGAAAATACAAACAAATACAAAGAAGGTATTCAAATAAATAGAAGAAAGGTGTTCATGAATTGTAGGAATTGAAATTATTGAAATGTTCATATGACCCCATGGGGTCTACCAATTTATTACAATCCCTATCAAAACACTAATGATATTCTTCACAGACATAGAAAAAAATTCTAAAATTTATATGAACTCATAAAAGACCCTGAATAGTTAAGGCAACTTGAGCAGAAAGAACAAAACTGGAGTCCTCACACTGCCTAACGTCAAAATACACTACACAACATCCCAGTCCTGACATAAGGCAGACATGTAGACCAGGGAAACAGAATGAAAAGCCCAGAAATCAATCCAGACATGTAGCCTACCGATTTTTGACAAAGGTGTCAAGAACGTACAATGGGGAAATTACAGTTTCTTCAACAAAGGAATTGGTAACACTATATTCATATTCAAAATAATGAAATTAGACTCTCACTACACACCACATACCAAAAAATTTAGTATATTTATTTAGTATGTTTAATTTAATTAATTACCTAAAGGTAAGTCCCAAAACTCTAAAACTACTAGAAGAAACACAGGACGCTTTATAGTAACATTAAGATATTTTCATTCTTAGTAATATTTACCTTTATATGATAAAATTGACTTCCAAGATAATTATTTACCAATGAAAATTAAACTATTCATGATTTTTATTACCTTAAAACAATGATGTAACATTGCCATGTGGTTAAAAAAGTTATGACAGTTGTATTTTGTGTGAAAATTGTAGAAATATAATTTTCTCCATTGTTAAAGGAAATTATTTTTGATGTAATACACTGTGAACACTAAATGAGTAGAAATAGTTTACTGAAATCCTCCAAAAACATGACCGCTAATATATATCTGATACATCTCCCACCAAACCTCACCTTAGCAATAAAAGCTTCATTATTCCTTAATACTTTAAAGTAACATTTTGCCATAGATAATAAGAATATTATTTTTGGAAAGATTCATAGCAATTTTCAAATACATACATTTATTGAATATTACAGTCAACTTCTTCAGTTAATTTTTGTTGATCAAGAGGGTCTATTTTCCCTCACTCTCTTATTTTTTTCTCCCTCTCTTTCACACACACTCATACATAGAAGGTGCCCCCAAAGTGTATACACATTTTAAGAAAGGAAAAAACTATTAAAATTGTAATATGGGCCTTTCATCCACTCTGGGAGGCCAAAGCAGGATGATGGCTTGAGCCCAGGACGAGGTTGCTGTGAGCTAAGCTGATACAATGGAGTAAGACTCTGTCTCAAGAAAATAAATAAATTAAAAAAATATATACTGATAACAAAAGATAAATATGTTACATTGAGCACTTCTTGTAATTGTATAAGGAAAACATGACTTGACTTTTACAAATTTTACATTTTTTTCTTCCTTAAAATTGGTATACATTTTTTGATACCGTTGTATATAGTTTATATTCATTTTGTTAACATTTGTGTGTTGGTTTTCACACTCCGTATTTTATTACTTTTGTGTGTCTGCTATTTGATATAATCTTACAAAAGTCAGCTTTACATTTTCTCACTGCTTTACAAATTGCCCCAATAAAGTATTCATAATTAAATAAGAGTATCACTTCATTTTGCACTTTGTGGTAATATGTTAGAACCTGTTTGAAAAATATAAGTAAGCCATTTTTTTAAAGGACAATGGTAGAAAGTGGGTGAGTACTCAAGAACACTTTCTTCTATGAGACAAGAGTATTTCTCTATGGAACTTAGAAAGTATAAAGAGTCTCTTTACATTAACTTATATATCAGACTAAGCTGAAAATCAAGAAATCAAAGTCAGATCCACTTAGCCTTTAACAGTGAGTCGGACTCACAGCTTTTCCCTATTACAACCAGTCTTCATAATGATACAGTCTACATAATGCAGTTGAGGGACTTATTAACTGTAAGAACTAGGCTTAAACACATTTTTTACATTTCTTAAATACTCCTAAAAGTCATTTTATTTTATTACAGGACCAGGGAATTGAAACCAATAGACCCTCACCAAAGATTATAGGGGAAGGAACTCTATTTGCCGGCTGGGAAACTCAACAGGCCATCAGCCTTAAAGTAAGGAGACTCCTGCCCCAGCTCTGTCCCTGTCCTTTTATTGGACACCCAAGTAGACAAACAAAGGAATTACCACATTATTTCTCATTGGAGGTGTTAAATCGTGCAGGGTTTACAGAAGCAGAAGCAATCAGCAAGGGTTAGTTTCAAAGGACCAAGGAAGTTAAGTTTTACAAATTCTTAAGGCTGGGGTTACCATGGGAAGGACCTTGCAAGAGTGTTTTTGGGCTTCTCTGAGAAGCCTTTGGTTTTTAGCCTTTACTTTTTGTGGGCATCCTCCCTCAATTTGATACAAGTAAGGAGGATAGAACTTTTTGCGAAAGACAAAGAAAAAGGTGAACTATTGGTTCACTAATGAAGAAAGATAAGACCTTAAGAATTCATATGTCATTACTTTCCATATAGTCTATAAAGAACAGACATGTGTTTAAGGTAGAAAAAAAAAAAAAAGAGTCAGCATTCCATTCTAGACTCTTAATTTATCATTTTCTTCATCATATCAATAGGAAAAGTAGTTTTGGATCAATTTGAGGAATCTGAAAACAAATATGAATTTTATCAGGGTAACGATAGAAACATTCTCAATTAAATAATCTTTATTTTAGGAAATATTACCAAACAAACTATAAAGTAAATGTCATCTCTTTGCTTCAATTATACTTTGCTATTCTTTTGCAGGAAAACTAATGCAAAAATCAATATTGCCTCAATTTAAACAACAGTGATAGTAAGTCTGACTGCTCATTTTATCTTAAATTTCTCTTTAATGTTTCCACACATTTTAAACATAATTTATTAATAAACTAACAAGACATTTTAATTATACTTTTAGTTTTATAGCATGTTTTTCCTGGTGATACTGAAGAAGGAATTTTAGAGAGATTATTAAGATATAATATTTATTATATCTTATTATATATATAATATATTATAATATTTATTATATACATATATGTATATATGTGTATATATATGCAAAAATTTATTTTTTAAGAAATCTATAAAATATCTTAATATATTAATATTATATTATAAATATATATTCATATATAACATATATTTGTATATATGTATATATGTATATATGAATATATATTATATTGTATATATGTATATGTATATATGTATATGTTATATATATGTATATATGTATATACAAATATATATATTATATTATGTATATATGTATATATACATGTGTATATATACGTATATAATATGATATGCATAATATATATGTATATATATTATGTATATATACATAGTCTATAAAGAACAGACATGTGTTCAAGGTAGAAAAAAAAAGAGTCAGTATTCCATTGTAGACTCTTAATTTACCATAAATCTTAATTTATACATTTTATATGTATATATATATACATATATATACATGTATATATGTATATAATATGATATACATATATATGTGTATATATACATATATATACATAATATAATATATATATACATATATACACATAATATAATATATATATTTATATTTACATATATACATATATGTATATACGTATATATATACATATATACATATATTTATAATATTATAATATTAATATATTAAGATATTTTATAAATTTCTTAAAAAATAAATTTTTGCATTTGAATGCAGTTTTAAGTAAGCTTCTTAATTTATGGCAATACCTCTTTTGTGGATAAATTCATAATCTCTTTTGCCTTTACATAAGAAACACTAGTGATTATTGATTTACCTAAAATTCATTACACAGGCAAGAAATCAAATGCTATCTCTACAACTTAAGATAATTAAGTCTTTGTTTTTAGGCTAACCAGATAAAGAGGGGTTGATGATATATAACCATGTCTAACTGGATGAGTGAAGTGAGGCCTTTAGAGGCAATTAATGTAGAGGGGGAGAGAGTTTTCCATTCAGCTTTGCTGTTGGGGTACATGCTGCACATAATCACATTCATTTTTTTGAAGAAAAGATTACCCTTTGGACCATGCTCTTAAAGGCTTGTTTCACCTGCTGATTCCTTAGTGTATATATGAAGGGATTCAAAAGAGGAGCTACTGAAGTGTTAAGCACAGCTACTCCTTTGCTTAAAGTCACCCTCTCCCTGGCAGAAGGCTTAATGTACATGAATATGCAGCTACCGTAAGACAAGGAAACAACTATCATGTGGGAGGAGCAAGTGGAAAAGGCTTTTTTCCTTTGACTCATAGAAGGAATTCTCAGAATTGTCCGGATAATATTTGTGTAGGAGAGAATAACTAATGTCAAGGTGACCATGAGTGTTATCACAGCTAAAAAAAATGCCATGAGTTCTAGAAAGTGAGTGTTTGTACAAGAAAGCTGCAGAATTGGAGAAGAATCACAGATAAAATGATCAATTATATTAGAGGCACAGAAATCCAACTGCAGAAGAATGATTATTGGTGGAAAGATGATCAGAAATCCTGCAAGCCAGGAACTGAAGACAAGAAGGATACACACCCTGGTGCTCATGATGGTTGTGTAATGAAGAGGTTTGCAGATGGCCACATATCGGTCGTAGGACATGGCAGCCAGAAGATAAAATTCGGTTACTCCCAAAAAGATGAAAAAAAATAGCTGAGCCACACAACCATTATAGGAAATGGTTCTGTCTCCTGTGATGATGGTGACGAGGAACCTGGGGATGCAGACGGATGTGAATGATATTTCTAGAAATGAGAAATTCCTAAGGAAGAAATACATGGGGGTCTGCAGACGGGGATCTGTAAGGGTGAGGGTGATAATGATCAGATTCCCAGTCACGCTTAGCATGTAGGTAACAAGAAGAAAGATGAAGAGGACAATCTGCCACTGTGGGTCACTTGTCAATCCAAGAAGAATAAAGTCTGTTACTGACGTGGAATTTCTCATTATTTCCTTTCTTTATAAAGGCATTCTGTATTTAAGCTGTCAAACAGGTATAGAAATAAGGAAGTTATGACATCAGTAAAGAAATTTGATAATTTTTTTGTCTGGCTTAATTCATTTATTACCATGCCCTACAGCTGTATCTAAGATGTCACAAATGTTAGTATGACAATGTCCTTTTTATTTTTTCTGAGTTAGAGTCTCACTCTGTCACTCTGGGTAGAGTGCCCTGGCATCAGCCTCACTTACGGTAACCTCAAACTCCTGAGTTCACACAATCCTCTCGCCTCAGCCTCACAAGTAGCTGGAACTACTACAAGCACTCGCCACACACCTGGCTAATTTTTCTATTTTTTAGTAGAGATGGATGGGATCTCGCTCTTGCTCAAGCTGATTTCAAAATCCTGAGCTCAAGCAATCCTCCCACCTTGGCCTCCCAGGGTGCTAGGATTAAAGGAGTGAGCCATGGGGCCTGGCCTTGGTACCTCATTCTTTAAAAAGACTGGGTCATATTCCATTGTGCACAGTTATGCATCAATCTCTTTACCTGTCTATTTCATATACATATGACCTAATGTCTTAAAGGGTACAAACATGCAACTATGCAGGATGAATAAATCTAGAGATCTAAGGTACAGCACAAGACCTACAGTTAAAAATATTATATCGCATAATGAAAGCTTTCTGAGAGAACAAATTTCAGGTGATTTTATCATAAAAAGAAAAAAAGATGGTGAAAGTTGATCAATAGAATAATTTGCTTGATTGTAGCAATCATTTCACTAAGTACATGTACATCAAAATATTACATTGTACACCTTACATATGTACAATAACATCTTAGGAGAAAACATACACACCCTTTAAAATCATTATTGCCTTTTGCTTTTAGAGAAAAATGAATTCATAGTACATAGAAACACAGTTTATTACCTCATATATTAATTATTCCTGCATTTCCTCCATTTATTCTCATATATTTCTTCATACATCTGTCTTCTGAATGTTTCTGTGTATTCCCTGGAAGCTAGAAAAAACAAAACTTCTGCAATTAAAATCCTTTTAAATAAAACTCTTGAGATTTCATTGCCAGCATATCACTGTACTCTGTGAAAAATTTTTATTTTTGTCTTTTTATGTATTCTTTATTTTATTATTTTGAATAATCCCTTATTTCTGCTCCCTCATTCAAACTTTTATAGTCTACAATAGCAATTCAGGCTTCCAAAGTAATGTGTTCCTGCTGATGGTTCACAGAGATGTTTAGTGGAGAGCAGCCCCAATGTTCAATGTTTGTATTGCAAAACGCTTCAGTTTTAATTACTAATCTGTTATAATGGTCTCATAAAATTGCAAACATTTTCTTCTTGAATATTTTTTATGTCATGAGCCTATTTTGACATATAAAGTAGTACTTACATTAAAATGCTAATTCTTTTTAGTAAATTGTTAAGTACTCTTACTTGCTTTTTTTCCAAAATGACAGAGCACTTTCCATAACATCGCTTATTTTTTTTCTTGAGGAATGATAAATAAGAATAGTTCAATATTCAAGTAAGTTGTAAGCAAGCAATGATTATTTTCCTTATTCCTATTTTTGCTTTTTATATCATTCTTGATGTTATGCAGAATTTGTTTACTTGGTTGTTCATGTTTGAAGTTATTATTAAAGCTTTAGATACACTGTTATCTAAGATAATTTTTTTCAATACTTAAGGATCCAGACAGCCTGCCTAAGTCTATAAAGCATCACTTGCTTTGTTCCTCAGAGATGCTAGTTCTATCAGTCTCAATAACGCTTTTTCAGAGTTAGCGAACTAATTAATACATGTATGTGAATAAATTTACCCCAAACTTTTACTAGTAAAATTTCTAGGATGGATATATTTCTTCTTTCCATTATCTACTCTTTGTAATCAAATGATATGCAGGATCTGTTTGGTCTTTTACCTTTATATGAGTGCTAATATTTGCTATGTGTAAGATTCACTTTGTACAAAAACTACAACACAAAGTATATCTGCTCAGTATTAAAACATATCAAATAATTTGTTTTAATATTATACAAAATGATTCCATATTTTCCTGATGTTGATTTTATTATGAAAGATAATTAGCAAATATATAGATATAACACAAAAAATCGTATAGTCTAGCAATAACAAATATTTATTTTATAATGACAAAAAAGTTACATGAAACTTTTCACATAGTATTTTTTAAATTTTTCTTTTATTTATATATTTCACATAAATTGAGTGGTTTATTTTATTTATACAAATGTACAAAATATATGAAGCATAAATATAAATTATTAATGTTAAGGCAGAAATTATATTACTAAAAGAACATACTTACTTGTATGGCAAATACGAGTGGTTTAGTCAATGTTATTTCTAATTGCTTATTAATTTGACTGTGTATAAGTGCTTTTGGATTTTGTAAAATTCCCCTCTATCATCTTATATTTGTAATCAAATATTTAAAATATTGATAAGGATAATTTCAAGAGATTCTCTACAAATGTTCCATAAGACAGGCATATATTAACCCTTTTCTATACATCAATTCAAACTTCCTAAGGATTTGAGGTCTCTAAATATCCTGCCATCATTTAAAGAAGTAATATCTTGATACTTGAAATAAGTTACAGTTCAAATGAAGGTTAATGCGATGTGTTTCCAAGCTTGATGAATGAGATATGATCTTCTGTGCAGAAGTAATGTAATTCAGGCTAGCCATGATTTTATCTGCTCCATTAAAATCGACTCAGGGGAATTAGTTGAATGAATAAACAAAAGATACCATGGAGATTGGTGTTCCCAAGATACCAAGAACTAAATAGTAATCCAAATTATTGTACAATTTAGAATAGAATATTTGGATGATAGTAGCCTGAAATCAGAGCAGAAGAAGATGTAGAAGGCTATAAATTTTCAAAAGGAAAAGGAAGAAATAGAAATTGATAACTTCTTAATGACAATAGAATAAACTGTGGATGAATGGATTTTTCTCTTTTGTGGAAATGTTAAGAATTCATTCTGATATTTTAGAATGGGCCTAAGGCCTTCATAATTATACATGATTAATAAATTATGGTCTATGTACACCATGGAATATTATGCAGCCTTAAAGAAAGATGGAGACTTTACCTCTTTCATGTTTACATGGATGGAGCTGGAACATATTCTTCTTAGTAAAGTATCTCAAGAATGGAAGATAAAGTACCCAATGTACTCAGCCCTACTATGAAACTAATTTATGGCTTTCACATGAAAGCTTATAACCCAGTTATAACCTAAAAATGGGGGTAAGGGGGAAAGGCAGGGCAGGGAGGGGGCGGTGGGCAGAGGGAGGGTGATTGGTGGGATTACACCTGCGGTGCATCTTACAAGGGTACACGTGAAACTTAGTAAATGTGGAATGTAACTGTCTTAACACAATAACTAAGAAAATGCCAGGGAGGCTGTGTTAACCAGTGTGATGAAAATGTGTCAAACGGTCTATAAAACCAGTGTCTGGTGCCCCATGATCGCATTAATGTACACAGCTATGATTTAATAATAATAATAAAAAAGAATTGCTAGATTCAATTTTATTAAAACACACTGTGAGGGAGGATCACCTCTCTCATAGTTTGAAAGCTCTCATGAACTCATGCACTCAGTAACAGCCAGTTTGGCCTGTCAGGGCCTAAGGTTGGCTGAGAAACCACACTGAAAATGTTTCTCGTTGGCCAGCTGATGGGTGGAGCCTTGACAACAGACGGTAACTGGTGTGGGGTGACGGATCGCCCCCAGGCCTCAGGCCCTGCCAGCCGGAGGCTGCACTCACTCTGCTGTGGCAATTCCTCTCTCCCCTACCTGGTCTGTCTTCCACCCAATATACCTTCCCAGGTGATGTCCATGATGCCGGAACACCTGGTCAATTCCAAAGACGCTTGTGGAGGGGGAAGAGGGATCACACCGACATTCAGCTGGCTGTTTTGGCATCTCGTGGTTCAGTCCTAAAATGCAGAGACAAATTTGTCTTCATTTCCATGTTCTTCCATCAGACTGGCCAGCACGTCGTTACTATTCAACTTCTTAGCTGCTTCCTGCATTTCTCTGGGATCCTGGTTATTACTTGTAGACAAAATATTTGAGTGCTGACAAACAAAAGTACAACCCCACTCTTAGAAGACATGCAGCAGCCACGTGCCCGGGTGCAGCTGCTCCTTTGCAGATAAAGTGCAGGATACAGGCAGACGTGCCCCAACACCACAACTAGCAGAATACACATACATGCATGCACCAGCTTCCCGTTTCCACCACAGGTATGTGACAATGCCCTGCATGTGCCCAGGTGATGGGCACTTGCACTCATGCCCTGAGTGTGCCCAGGTAATGAGCACTTGCACTGTTAATTATATTTATAAACTGCTCTCATTTGATGGTTCTCTCAGTGGAACTAAGTTGGTGTTCTCAACCTTCCTAATGCCACAATGTAGTTTCATTGTTACAAAGGGGTCCCTGACTCACAGGTTGAGAACCCCTGAACTAAGTTAAGGTTTTAAACTGGTAATTTGTTTGCCAATTTTATTTTAACATTTAATATACATTTAAACCTGTGTATAACAGTACAGAGATGGAAAGTGTGCTTTTTTCTCTTTTCTTGTCTTCCATCTTCCCTCTTCCCACTGAGAGAACCAAACCGACACCATCTTGATGAGTTTGCTAAATTGAAGGTAGCCATTTTGTTTCACCCGCCATTTTTAGTAAAAATTGCAAGTCATCATGAGTTGCTGGTTTCTAGTATGAATCATTAGTTTCCAATCAGGAACCGACTCTGGGATGAGTCACGCAGCTGGTCCGGTGACAACCAATCCAGAGGCAATCCCTTTGCTTAGAATGTATACGCCCAGTTAACTGTACTATACTATATAACTATACTATATAATGCTCCAAGTACAGAGCTCGGGGCTCCTGGCTCGGATCCATTGTGTCGGAGACCCCAGGTGCCCAAGCTCGAGCTTGCAATAAAACGGCTCTTTGCTTTTGCCTCGGATTCGGCTCCCTGGTGGTCTTTGGGGACTTCGATCTGGGCACAACACCACCCTCTCCATCTCTCCATCTCCCCTATGGCAAACTCAGGTGTGTGTATTCATCCCCTACATTATGTAACCAACCATCACCAGCAGTCCCTTCATTGTCCATCGCTCCTGTGTGTCAGAAGTGTGGCTGTGGCGTTTCTGGGTTCCCTGCTAACATTTCCCCAGACTGAGCTCCAGGTGACCACTGGACTGGGCAAGGATTCCTTCCCAGCCTGCTCAGGTGTTTGGTGTGATCCGTTTCCTTCCGCTGTGCAACTTGTGGTGGCATGCTTCTTCAGATCAGCAGAGGGGAGAATGTCTGCTGCTGCTAGTCTCTCACTCAAACATGCTTTTTTAGGAATTTCCTGAGTAGGGAAGTCCTCCCTGGCCCAAGGACAACTTTTGCTCCTTTTGAGGAGCTTAAAGACAATAGATCAGTCCATTCCAGCTGCTATGGCAAAATGCTGGGGCTGGATCATTTGTGAAAAGGAAAGCATGTTTCTCTTGGTTCTGGGGGCTGGGAGGTCCCAGACTAAGGTGCCAGAGCATCTGGCAACTGGGGACGGACTCACAGAGGTGCTGTCTGGGTCTTCCCTGGGCAGGAGGAAGGAAGATTTGTGTCGCCTGAACCATCTTTGTATCTCAGAAGTAAATTCTGCTTGGTCATGGAGACTGCTTGGCCATGGAGACTGTTCCCATCAGGGTATTGCTGAACTCAGCTGGCAGGAATTTTGTTGAGGGCTTTTGGCTCTATGTTCATCAGAGATATTGGTCTTTAGTTGTCCTTTTTTGTGGTGACAAGGCTTTGGGACCAATGTAGCACTGGCCTCATGAAGAGAGTCTGAAATATTTCTTCCATTTTTTTTTTTTAGAAGAGTTTGTGCAGAATTAGTGTTTGGTCTTCATATGTTTGCTAGAATTCAATAGTGAAGCCATCATGTCCTGTGCTTTTCTTTAACACTTCTTATCATTAATTTATTCTTACTAGCCACTGGTCTGGTGAAATTTTATATTTTTTCATAATTCATTCTTGGTAGTTATACTTTTCTAGGAATTTGTCCATTTGTTCTAGGTTATACAATTTTTTATTCATTCTTATAGTTTGCTAAACGTTGTAAAGAGGATTGTTCTGAATTCTCTATTGTTTCACCTATCTTATTTTCTTTTGGGTTCATGATCAGAGTTTTGTTAGTTTCCTCTGGAAGTGTCATGATTTTCTTGACACTGGTGACCCTGTGTCCGTGTGCTGGTGTCTGTGAAATTTCATAAGACAGCACCTTGGGCTGAGTGTGGTGGCTTCTGTCTATAAACCCAGCACTTGGAAGGCTGAGGTGGATGAATTGCCTGAGCTTGCAGGTTCGAGATCAGCCCGAGCAAGAGTGAGAGCTTGTCTTCAAAAACTAGCTGGGCACTGTGGCAGGTACTATAGTCCCAGCTACTTGGGAGGCTGAGGCAAGAGGATGGCTTAAGCCTAAGAGTTTGAGGTTGCTGTGAGTTAAGACGCTATGGCACTCTACTGAGGATGACCAAGTAAGACTCTGTATAAAAAAAAGAAAAAAAAAAAAAAAAAAGGACAGCACCTTTCTAGCTGTTCCAGATGCTCTCTGCCAGGGATGAACCATCACCATGTCCTTTAACCCCTGACCCCCAGGTGGGTGGAGCTTGCTGTAAGGCTCTCCATGTGGCTGGGCTACATCCTGATTTTGGCTATGTGCCATCATCTGCCCAGACCACTGGCTGAGCTCTGTCATCAGGATGTGCTATGAGATGACTATTGTGATTGCCTCTGATTGGGCTGGGGTGCAGGTGTACCCACTGAGCAGGTGGTGTTGCCATTTGAATTTAGTAGCTAGACAGGATTGCAGGAGCGACCCTGAGGTTGCATGACTTACTGACTGGGGTGTGCAGTACCCACTGATGTGGTCAGCAGGAAAGCACAGTCAGGGTTGGCCTCTGGGCCTAGATGGGCTTAGGTGGGCTTTTGCTGTGCATGGAGGGCTGCTTAACTCCTAGGTGGGGGCAGATAGTCCTTCCTCCTTTCCAAAATTTGCTGTGACATCTGTGTCCCTCTAAGGATGGGGCCCCAAGACAGGGTTCACCCATAAGGTGAACCACGGGACTGCAGCTCTGAACACCCACAGCCCAGAGACCTAGACCCTGGCTGCGGGGTCAGACAAGTTTATGTGACTATTGTCGGACACCAACTTCCCACCGCAGGAGCTGCACAGTTCTGCCTCCCAACTGCAACGTGGGAAGCTCCTCTTCCCACATAGCACACGGCAGAGGTTGCTGTCAGGCTGGGACATTTGCCAGTCTGATGCTGAGAGGAGATATCCACTGCAGTTCTGGTTTATGTTTCTCTCATTGTAGGGAAAATTAATGCCTTTTCATATGATCAAGTACTATCTGCATTTTTTACTATGATCTATTCCTTTCTAGCCTGTTTTTCTACTGGTATATTTTTGCTATACTATTATAAGTTCTTTACATATTAGGGATAGAAACTTTTTGTCATGATATGAGTTACAAGTAATTTTTCAAGTTTGTCATTTTTCTTTTTATCCCAGATAGATAGATATATGATAGATGGAAAGGATTTTAAAAAGTTCTTTTTTTTGCAGTTTTTGGCCACGGCTGTTTTGAACCCGCCACCTCTGGCATATGGGGCTTGCACCCTACTCCTTTGAGCCACAGGCAGTGCCAAAAAAAAAAAAAAAAAAAAAAGAGTTCTAAAACTGCTTTGAAGGGTAGACAAGGCCCTGGCTTTGGTGACAGCTTCCCAAGGAGAGTCCTGGACATGACTGTAGTGATATTTGGTAATGAGATGTGTAGCACTTTTCCTAGGCTGAGTTTACAAACTTAATTATCTGAGCTTACATGATAATTTTTGTAGTTATTGTCTATATCCAGCTATTCCCTACCAGGAAGGAAACTTGAGGTGTTAATGATTTATGTGGAACTGAGTTTGTCCTCACCGATGACCCTCTAAACCACTGACTGTTCCCTCACACATAGAAGGTTCTGGACAGACACTGTCAAACAATTGAATGAACGATAAGTGGTGAAAACAACTCCTCCCACACACTCATCTCTGAGACGCGGTAACCCACAGAGCGCTGGTGGCCTGTCACGCTCTGGGCTGCAGGAGCAGGGCTGCCCTTGCGGGCAGCTGCTGTGTTCTCTCTTATCCTCTTCCCCTTTCCTCTCCCTGTCCTGCATACAGATATTTATTGAAGGTTGAGAGAGATTAACATCTTTGTCCTGGGCTAGTTTGTCACTGAAAAAGTCACCATTTAATCTGATGTATGGCAATACATTCTGAAACTAAATCCAGACCCAACCATAATCATCAGACCTTTAAGGTGAAGTAAACTATTTTACCTCAAAGAAAGGCAAGTTCACTTTGATCAAAGCTTCATGTCTCTTATGCCGCAAGAAGTATCTCTGCACCTCCTCTCCCAACACCCAGCCAGGCCCAGGCCCCAGGTACACCCGTGCGCACAGTTTCCAAGGCCAGGGCCCCAGGCACACGCATGCACACAGGCTCCAAGGCCTGGGCCCCAGGCACACGTGTGCACACAGGCTCTTTGTGCTAGGCCCAGGCCCCAGGCACACGTGTACACATAGGCTCCAAGGTCCGGGCCCCAAGCACACACAAGCATACAGGCTGTAAGGCCCGGGCCCCAGGCACATGCATGCACACAGGTTCCAAGGCCCAGGCCCCAGGCACACGCGTGCACACAGGCTCTTTGTGCTAGGCTCAGGCCCCAGGCACACACATGCACACAGGCTCTAAGGCCCGGGCCCCAGGCACACACATGCACACAGGCTCTAAGGCCCAGGCCTCAGGCACATGCATGCACACAGGCTCCAAGGCCCGGGCCCCAGGCACACACGCACACACAGGCTCTTCGTGCCAACCTGAGCACCTTTGACATGGACTTTCCTATCTGCCCATCTCTTTTCTTTTCTTAAACCTTGAAGCTCGATCCCCCTGACCCTGGGGCCTCCTGATCGTTATCAGATCTCTCCAAATTCTTTGACTTGGCGGTCCCGTTTTCCTCCCAGAGACAACACCAGGTCTAACCGTGATTTGGTTCCCAGATCCGAGAAGTTGACCCCAGCTCTCAGAGGTGTTGAGAGAAGCTGCCTAATTTGGGGGTTGGGCCTGTGTCCTCACTATCCAGTCGGCCCAGCCAGGTAGCCACTCAGAAGGCGGACGTCAGAGAGGCTGCCCTGTGACCCAGTAGGGGACCTGGAGTCAGGGGACATGTGATATTGGAGCCAGTTGACAAGGTCAGGGAGACTTTGAACAGCAGGACCTGACCTCTCTCTCTTCCTTCACGGCAGGCAATGTTACTCTGGATCTGAGATTGTGAACACTCATTCATTTGGTCCAGAGTCACATGGTGCCACCCATTAAATCACCAGGTGAATAGGAGCAAATGGAGGTCAAATCTGCATGTCTTTAATGGACATCATAATAAAATAAAATACTACATTATAAATTGAAGACAGGTGAACACCGCAAGTAACAGGCTCAGCAATCTGCTGGCACGGCCCCTGCCCTCTGTCCAGGGGCAGCCCCCACCCTCTTGCCAGTTCTGAGGGCCTCACCGGGACATCCCCACAGACCAGGGACAAGGGCTGCAGGTGCCCTTCCTCTTGTCTTTGAGCCACGTCACTTTGTGAGATCATAATTTCTTTCCTATCCCTCTCCTAGTATCCAAAGATGAGATAACATCTAAGTAGCAACATGAAACTTAACTGCGTATATTGAACACAAACGTCCTCTGTGTGAAAAACAACAACAAAAACACAATGTATTGCTTTGCCAAATTAAGTAACTTTTAGTCAATTGGGGCAGAAAAACAAGTCTGAAAAGGTAATTAGTATCTTACTTGAGGAACTTACCCCAATGTAACCACCTACTTGGAATTTTCAGCTTTTGAGATATTATTAGAGTTTTTGTTGTTACTTTGAGAACACAAGTAACCCATTGCTTTTATGGGCATTAGCTAAAGGAGAAATAAAATAACAAAATAACTTAATTTAAAAGCTGTTAAGTTACTGATTTTCTTAAAGAATATCAAAATATGGCATTTAAGAGTCCAATTTTTTTGTGCCCGTTTTTATTTGTGTGTGGGTCTGTGTGTGGCAATTGAAGATTCATGTAAAGTGTGCATATTGGTTGGAGCTACTTACCATGAACTTGGTTAGTTCAATGATCACTTGATTCACTTCAAAGCCCCAGATTTCGTCTCTGTAACAAAAACCAGAGAGAGAAATTCACATAGGAAACAGTGCACTTTCTTCTTCATAAATTTTTTTATGGAGTATAGAGGACGAGAGTACAATATGCTTGACCCCTAAAGAGTCTATGTCTCATCTACAATGAAGGTTTCACATGAGTTTTCCCAGAAGATGGGAAGGATAAAACAGAACAGCACCACCACCACCCCCCATCACTCATCTCCCTGCCGCTGACCTGGCGCCCTTCAGTGGGGAGGCAATGTGGGGACAGCAGACTGGCTGTCCCCACTGTCTCTGAGCACCGTGGAGAGAGGTTCTATGAATTGTGCTGCAGATGGCCACACGCAGCCCCTCTGTCTGTGGCCAGCACATGCTCACATCTGGCTGCTGAAACCCTCTTCCTCACTTGGGTGACTTGTAACTTGTTCACACTTGGAAACTGCCAGGCTGTTATGACCACTCTCACCCTGTGTGATGTGAGGGCCGCACTATTATCTTCTGATGTTCCTTCCTATCAAAACCCAAAAAGCATGCTGCTGTTTGCAACTGTAACCCACTCAACACTAAAATGAACATTTATGATCTTGCCTAATCCTCAGGAAAATGTCTTTGCCTAGGAGGTCAGTGGCTAAGGAGCCTTCATCAGGGTAGCTGTTCAACATTCAGCCAGACGCAGTTGTCTGAACCCTAAGTCGGGCATTGCTGGAACAACGTATGTAGGGCCATTGTGTCTTCCCTTCTCTTTTATGAAAACAAATGTTGGTCACCTTGAAGCTATCAGAATTGTCACAAAGCCAAAATCTTCAGGGGACGTGTAGTGATCAGGAAAAGAAGACTGTGGGTCCCTGGCTCGGCAGCACTCTTCTTATCATGCATTATATTAAAGTGAGAATGCATTTTCCACTGAAAACAGCAAGGTAAGTGAAACAGATAGGCCTTGTTTGTGGAAGGGCTGCTCAGGGCTCCTTTCCATCTTGACCAAGAGCCCTGCTGTCCAGGAGGGTGGCTGTCCCCTTAGGAGCCTGAGCGTGAGTGCTGCCTGGGAGTCGGAAGGGGCCGGTGCTGGAGAAGCATCATGGAGAGACAGGGACCCGAGCGCTACCTCCCTCTCTCCCTGTGCAGTACGAAGGGGCCAGTGAAGCAGAAAGGGCCCTTGGGGTCTCAGCTTGTGACTTGGGCTCCTACGGGACCGTGAGGACGGGTTGGACTTCCTGAACCCTCTCCTGTGCCCTCTCCTGAGGGTGGACGCGCGGACACCCCAGCTGGGTGTGATCTGGAGGCAGAGAGTGGGGCTGCCATGAGGTCGGACAGGTGCGGGACACAGGCAGATGTGTGACTCTGACACTTTCTGTCTTTCCAAAATATTCCCAGGGGGGTTGGTCGTCGAAGGCGAGTAAATCCTCCAGACCCTCCTCCCCCCATGTAAGTGTGGCCTGACCTTTACCGAATCCAGTACCCGAATCCAGTGCGACTCCCTGACTCCTCCGACTGTGCGTGTGCTGACCTGTCCAGGGTCTGGAGCTCATCACGGGAACCACGTCTCCATGTAACTCCCGTTAGTCGCTCCTTCCTGACTTCAGATAAAGTGGTCTAAGCACCCACCAGGTGCCTCCCATTTTCTGGCACACGTCCTTTCTGATGTGCTGTGAACCCTCCATGATGGGCAACAGCTGACAGGTGTCCCTGACCTGTGTGCAGCAGATGTGAGCTCTCTGAATGAGGCAAGGGGGCAGTTCCTCCTTACTGGGCCCCTCAGCAGAGTATCTTGAGTTGTTCCTCTTGCCCAAGAGGAGAACTGTGTTCAGATTCCAATTTGCCTCTCAAACCTGATGATAACGAGATGCATTTTTTCTCATCACCCTCTAATAAGAAATTAAAACCCAGTGATTATGTATTGCATGGCCTGACACTTTCAGCTTGGATTTTTGACATGTTTCTTGTGAACACACAGTTTTTGTGAATGGATGGATGGAGGCCAGAAGCGGGCGTGGGCGTGGGCGTGGCTCACCCTTCCTGTGTCCTGAGTGTGTGTTTCCTGCCTGCCTGACAGCAGGACTGCCTTAAGTGAGCATCTTCTGAGGCTCTGTGTCCAGGTGCCAGAAGGATGACCAAGGACTGGCCAATCTTCACGGGGTGACACTGACCCCATGAAGGGCACAGTGATGCATTCATAGCCAGTGCTCTGGATGGGCCAGTGGGAGTTATTTAATGTCCAGATTTAATTACATGAGAAAATTAAGGGCCTCATGGGTGTTGAACTCACAGTTCAGGCCACTCCCCAACCAATAGAGTCAAAACTGAGATTCACTCTCCTGTCACCAGGTTCAGGGTGGCATCCCTGCTCTGTGTGTCACCTAAATGTTTGATAACTTATGATAACTTATGTGAGCTGGCCATGGAAATGTCAGGGGGAAAAATAATCCAGAGACTGTCAATGGGTAAGAGCTCGGCTATGCCCATCAGGGAGCTGAGCATGGGGCCAGAGGCAGGTGGGGTGCTGTGGGCTGCACGGGAAGGAGGCATCCAAGGGCCAGAGACCTCTGCCCAGGAAAGTCACTGTCCCCATCCAATACTGAATCTGGAAGCTTATTCTCCCCTTCAAAACCCAGGGCGCCAGGTAGAGCCTCACTCAGAAGGAAAACTTGGTGAAGACAGAAAGGCTGGGAGGGATTGAGCACAGCAGAGCCATTGTTGTGCCTGGAGTGGCGGGAGGACCCCAAAGCTCCCTGGGGTGAGAGATGTGGCTCTGTGCTCACGGGGGACCATCGGCAGCCCTACATCCCACTGCAAAAGCAAGTCACACAGAGCCTCGGCCAGACCCACATGTTTAAAAGACTCTGTAGGTCAATAAAAAGTATACACTGCATAATCTAGGACCCCAAGTGCAGAATGAGTCTGGACGATCAGAATATAACTTTGATAGGAGGAAGATCCACTGGTAGAGAAGCTGAAGGTGTCCAGGCAGCTAACACAGGTCAAGGTGGTGACAGAGAACTCCCACAGAGCTAGAACAGAAATACTTCTGTTGCCCAGTAACCTGTGGCTAAGGGTGTTACCAGTTTTCTAGACAAAAGACCCTTGCAATTTGTATCATCACTTCTCCAGGTCAGGAAAGGTGCTGGGTACCAGTACCTGCCCCCGCCCCCTGGCCCCCCTGCCAGCTCAGTCAGCTCTACAATGAGTTGCGTTGTGATTCTTTCTCCTCGTGAGCCTGGGCATCCTCAGCTGTACTTCTTCTTTATTGAGATAAGGGCTTAAGTTTACAAACATGCTGAGCTGCCCAGATATCCGCGTGAGTGGGAAGTGGGAGGTGTGGGTGTGTCTCAAGCTGTAAGGGGGGTACCCCCAGGGAGCATGGTGCCCTCTGTGAGACCTGGCCTGGGACCCCCAGATCACACTCGCCCAAGGGCAGGGGAAGGTCACTGATCAGCCTGCTCCAAATGTGGTTACTTAATTGTCTCTGTTTTTCCTGTTATTTAATTATTTCCTTAAAATACTTTCTTTAAAAAGAATGGCTTATTAGGTAGATTGTAATTTTATATTTCAGAATTCATATATAAAATGTGTTCAAATCTATTTAATCAGCACCAGAATTACAAGTCGGGGGGGGGGGGGGCACGAAAGGAAGCACCTGATGAACGCATCTATTGGACAAGGAGCCGGCTGGGACACCCACTGGGTGTGCACTGAGTGTGAGCACAGTGGCCGGGGTCGCCTGTGGGCCACAGCAAGGCAGGCAAGGGGGGAAGCTGATTCCAGGGTTTAAACTCCTCCAGCTGGCCATCCACTCAGTGCTACGGACACCTCGGGCTCCCTGTGGCCAGAATGGACACATTGCTCTTCTTTCTCCTTCAGAAGCCCCCAATTACATCCTCACCCAATCCTCTGACCCAGCTGCAAACTGCAGCTCAGGGGTATCTCCTGTCTCCACAGGTGCCGCTGCCTGAGCTCAGGTCCAGCCTGGCTTACCCCTGGTCCAGCCTCCTGACAGCTCCCTGACTCACGCCTTGCACATTCTGCCTGTCCCTACATGACCAAAAGTGATATTCCTCAATTCCAATACCATCCCTCTCCTGCTGACAGCTTCCAGTCACCCTCCCTCCTGGTCACAGCATGGTCTAGAGGGCCTCATTGGCCTGTAAGACAGGACAGCTCACTCTCTAAACTGAGTTTGTGTTTCCATCCTTCCTTCTGACCCATCTCGTATTTGATGGCCACCTCCCCTGCTCCCTGCTCCCTGTCCCTCCCTGCTGCCCTGGATGGCCTTTGTCCATCCCAGCATCTCAGCCAAGCGCACCTCACTGACGTCAAAGGCAGGTCTATGACTTGAAGCCCCTGACAACAGGTGTGTGAGGAGCTCTCCTCCTCCTAAGGCCCCAGGCACATGTGGATACCACAGACACGCCCACAAACACTTACGCACACACACTAGCATGCACAAAGACACGTACATAGACACACAGACATGTGTGAACACCACAGACATGCCCACACATGCTCACACACACGCTAGCATGCACAAACACACATACACAGACACACAGACACGTGTGAACACCACAGACACGCCCACAAACAGACCCACAGACACAGGCAAACACATGGTATTTTCATAGGCAGTAAAATCATATCATTGCCGGATACAAGGTGTGTGCATAGACAGAAAGCATTGCCCTGCACCTGCAGCCCGCCCTGCACTCCAGACCACGGACCTCATGGTGCTCTGTGAGGCCCCTGCCCTTGCCCTGCACTTAGAGCTCCATGTATGACCTTGCCGGGCGATCTCACTTGAGACTGCAATCATCTTCTGTCTTGGCATCAAATGCTTTTTAAGTGGCATGTCACAAACTGGGGACTGAGCTAAGGTGTCAGCTCGGCAAATGCAAATGGTCTATTAAAATACACATCTAGAGCAGGCAGACACCAGAGAAAGTCACAAGTGACTGTCTCAGCCATGCTGCATTTCTGGGACACACACACGCACCAGGCGTCAGCCTGCGCAGACTCAGGAGGGCACAGCGTCCTCCCGTGTGCTGGGACGCAGGCCTCTCCTGCAGGCCTGTGCTGGGGGGTCTGTGCGCCAGAGCATGAGCAATGATTAATGAGTTGGCAAGAATTCTAGAAGATTGTAGAAACTGCCTGTATTTAGTGTAATGATGAGATGGTTGATAGCCAACTTGAGAGAGTCTTTCAGGATAATGCGAGAGTCACTCCGAGGCCAGGGACCAGCCATCTCTGTCTTCAGTGGGCAAAAATGAAACGTGAGACGCATGAACTAAAGGACGCGTAATGTAGCAATTTGGGATCCAAAGAGCTTCCTAAGGCTGGAAGGGTTCACCAGAGAAAGAGATGGAATCTCCTTTCCTCAAGGTCTTTAAAAATAAGTTCTGTTACCTGACTTCATTAAGATCAGGTGTTCCCTTGAACCAAGAGTCAGATGTCCCCCTGGACTGCTTGTCCCCCCGAGGGCGTCTGAACCCTCAGTGTCATATTCTCCCTTTTCCTCCGTCTCCACCCACCCCATTCCCTTTCTTCACTTTTCACTTTTCACAAAAACTAAAATTTGTTCTTTTTGGTATATGGTTGTATGACTTTTGACAGGTACATACAATTATGTAACTACCATCACAATCAAAATACAAAATAATCCCTCTGATCTCACGTTCTCTTTCCTCCAGCAGTACGATTTACCTTTCTTTCTGTGTGCACCTGGTAAGATTTAAGGTCCATGAGAGGTCAGCAGCAGATTGTTCTTCACAGCCAGTGGGCGGCACAGGGAGGGGGAAGGAAATAGGAGACTCTCTCACTGTCCCTTCCTTAGGGGACAACAGCTTAGAGAGATGTTGGTGCATCTGCTGACCTCCGGCTCCCTGATAGAACTGAGGATGGTCAGGCAGAAAGTGAAGAGAAAAGTAGAGAGAGAGAGCCCCAAACACAGGGGGTTCAGACTGGGCTCTCCCAGGCCCGTGGAGTAGAGAGAGCCCCAAACACAGGGGGTTCAGACCAAGCTCTCCCAGGCCCATGGAGTAGAGAGAGCCCCAAACACAGGGGGTTCAGACCAAGCTCTCCCAGGCCCGTGGATTAGAGAGGGCCCCAAACACAGGGGGTTCAGACTGGGCTCTCCCAGGCCCGTGGAGTAGAGAGAGCCCCAAACACAGGGGGTTCAGACTGGGCTCTCCC
>CAUYPK010080174.1:0-181218 GCA_963574355.1 Loris lydekkerianus
TCAGCCGCCTACCTCTTCAGCTCAGCCGTGACTTGTGGACTGAGCTGAAGCACCGCCCCCTCAAGCAGACGGCAGAAGACGACTGGAGACTACGTGCATTTGATTAGGTGCGCGTGCACCGAATCAAATAACCTGTATGACTGGAGTATAAGCCAAGTTCGGGTTTTTCGGCACAGATTTTCGGCACAAAAACTCGGCTTATACTCAAGTATATACGGTACCTTGGAGCCATACCAATGACAAATTGAGGAGTTTAGGTCTCATGTAAAAATGGAGAAACCCCTATATGATTTTCAAACAGGGGTATGACCTGCAGAAATTATACTGATGGAAATGATTTGAAATGATGGGCTGGTGAAAAAGAGAGAGTGTAGAGGTAAATACCACTCTTTAAGAACTGATACAGTCTTCAGTGCCTAGATAAGTAGAGTTTGCTAAAGAATGGAGCTAGAACAGGGTCACAATCTTGGATGTTTTGTAAAGAGAAAGACCTCTCAGTATTTGTTTCTCTGCACACAACATGGTTCAAATGCACGTAGTACACACTTACCACTCTCTGTTACTTTCTCTGCTCCTATATCAATCTCCTCACCTGGACATGCAGCTCTTCCAGGGGAAAAGCCCAATGTTTAGCTATGCTAAAGTACCAGTGCCCAGCATGTGGCAGACACTTAGTTAATTTCAAGTGAATAAATGAAGGCTGAAAATATCAGTGAGCAAATGAATGAATGAATAAATAGGCAGAACAAATAAACTATTAGCCAGGGTAGGCTAGGCAATGATGATAGGTAAACCAAGAAAGCTCAGTGTTTTAACATAATAAATGTTCTATTTGTTCCTTACACTAAGTCTGGTATAAGTCTAGAATATATAGCCTCCAAGCAGTAGGGGAAAAGAGAGAACACAGGCTTTGTGGAGGTTTTATAAGGACCAAGCCTAGAAGTAGAGTATGTCCACATCCCATTAGCCAACACTCAGTTATTTGGCCCCAATAAGACCGCAGAGAAATCTGGCTAATATAAATGCCCACAAGAACATTTGGTAAGCACTAAGGACAATTACGAAGTAGTAAAAGGGAGCCTAAAAACTATTTGTTGTTGCTTCCAAGCCTGTGAGAAACCTAAGCCTTAGAGACATTAAGGGACTTATTAGGGACTGGCCATGCAGATTACAGACCACTTCTGCCAATAGAGCTTGGTCTCTTTAGCCTGCCTCCCAAGGCTTCATATTTATCACCCCAGGCCTTACGTATTGCTAACTAATTTTTAGAAGGCAGCTCCTCCAGGAAGAACTGTGAGCAGAATGAAGCACTAATAGACTCCGCCGTCAGTTACTCGGTAGCTCCATCCAGAAGCGCAAATGGAAAGAGGTGCGATATGGGTCAGGGCGGGGAGTTTTGATGATGAACCTCCCGGGAGTCAGCAAAGCAGTCCTGCTCAGGGAGGCATCTGCACTAAGCTCATGCCAGCTGCCTAAAGAGAACTCCACATCCTCTGTGATCTGGAGTCTCCTGTTCAGGATCAAAGCAGCTGCCTCAGCAGGGCTCAGAACACATGGCAAGGGCTCAGCAGCCTGGGAAAATGCTTCTGGGGTGTCTCTTGTGGAACCAAAGGTATCAGGGCAAGCTCCTCATCCACTACAGGAAGGTAACCCAGGAGGAAGGAGGAAGCGTTCTCCCCATCAACCGGGATGTAGTTACTATCTGGTTTTCAGAGTGGTGCAAGGATCAGAGGTGATGAAGGCTAAGCCAGTGGGACGAAGCTTGGCACATAGAAGATTCTCAGGAGAAGTGTTGATGAGGAGGAGGAGGAAGGCCACGGAGCAGGAGAAAATCAGTGTCACATCCTTTTGAAGTTTGGCAAACAGGGGTGGTACCAATGAGCCTGCTGCTTGCCCCTGGATGCTGCCTTCCCAAGCAGGGCCGTGAACAGTCTCTCAGCTCCCCTGCACCAGTCAATACTTCTGGTTGGGATTTTCTGCCTTATTCTTTTTTTATTTCTTTTATAAGGCACAAGTAAATAGAGTGGAATCAAGAATACAGATAAAATGGTAGCACTCTCGGAAAAATAAGCCAAGTTAGAGGAAGTAATGAAAGAAAGGGTTAAAGAGGATATTGCAACTGTGAAATGAAGACAGTGAGACCCTTTTCAATGCCCTGTCCCTCTCCCATTCTCCTGCACTCTGGCTTTGCTGTCCCTCACTCAAACATGATCCACACTGGGGCCTGTGTACTTACAGTTGTCTCTGCTGGGACTCCTGTCGGCCACATTTTCACACAGCTCACCCTCTCTTTATCTCCTTACTCCACATTCTTACTTCACAGAACTTATACCACCTGTCATATCTGTGTGTTTATTTGTCATCTGTCTCTCCCACTAGACAGCAGGCTTCATGATGGCAGAGACCTTGCATGTCTTTCAGTGCCTAACAGGGCTAAGTGGATGCTCAGTCATTATTTGTTGAATGAATGAATGAATGAATGGATATTCAGAGAAAGATGGAAACTGGTGACATCGATATGATCCTCTACATGTGGAAGTGTGGGAGAGGCAGGGCTGAAATAAGTTGTAGGACCCAAGATAGGCGCTGGACACTGGTGGGTAGGGGCATGGGAGTGCTTGTATATGAATGGATAAAGAGTGAGGCCTAAGAAAGGCGGGTCATTCCAGTTTCTTAGTCTGATTTCTCCAAAGACTCAAGAATTTCATTTTTGCTATGACCATAAGAGCTATTATTAATACTTTTGCTCCTATACCAAATGGTAACAACAGGAGTTTCTTGCAGCCTGGGAAATGTAATATATCCCAAAAAGGCTAGGTTAATCTTGGTCCATTAGAGGGCTCAGGCTAAGCACAACAGGGAAATCAATATGAAAGGGATAGAAAAAGGAAGTGGAGAAAGAGAATGATAGAGAAATTAAATCCAGAGATGCAGGATGCAAAGCAAAGGCCTAACAACCTTTGAGTCTTTGCTAAAAACTGAATATTCAACTGGGATTTTATTACTTTTTGAGATGAGCTTTTAGGGGCCTGAGTAAGCACAACCCACCTTAAAGCACCAAGTCCTTACTTGTTACCAAAAAGACCTTGTTAGTCCCACAGTTCAGGCTCAGAACTGTCTACTCCAGGCTGCTGGATTGAATTCACCCCAGGAATGGGGAACTTCTGAAGTGTGTTGTCCCTGCAAAGGTAGCTTGCTTGGACACCCTCAGCAGGTCCTCTTCTCTAGTGGCTTTTAGAAAACCCACAATCACTGCCATGGCTCCCCAGTACAAAAGACACTTGATATTTCTGGTATGGATTTAGGACCAGAGCTACAATGTTTAAAATACCTGGGAGGGCAGAGGAGTAAGCTGACCATGGTGAGACCGACAGGAATATGGGCAACTTTATGTGCCACTTGTCCCAGGTGGCTTTTATTCTGGTAAGATCAGACCTTTCCTTGGGTGGACAAAAGGCAAGTAAATGTTGCCCTCATCAAACCTAGTGGTTTGACAGCCTTTAAAAGACACTTAACAAAGAAAGTCAGAACATTGGCTGAAACCCATTCTTCAATAAAATGGGATTCCCAAGTCATGGCTAGGTCTCAGTTGTCTTCTCTCCAATACCTTTACCTCTCCACGTGAACATCCTTGCACTGATACTTAATTCCCTACAGAACTAACAGTAGAGGTCCCATAACAGCCCGCTTAAAGAGATCATCCCAGGTCTACACAGGACCGAATCAACACTTTAATTGAATTCACTAGCAACTTTTGGGAAACATCCAGTTAGACAGATGGTTTATGGATTGTGTGAGTGTAATGAAATAATTAATGCTTCTTATTTTTGCTAGAATGGTCAGATTAGCCAGCTTTTTTTGTGACGTCAAATTATGTCAAAAATGCCTGTTCCTGAGGTTGATCTGTTGTGAGAACAAGTAATGTGAACCATACGTATGGCTTGAACTGTTGCTTGGGCTCAAAACAGACCTCTGGACTGATGTCACTGGCTCATTCCGTTTGGTTTGCAAGCTGGTGGCATCTGTGTTTTAACCTCTATTCTTATTGCTGCCCAGGTCTGAGGCTATAAAAGGAAGAAAATAGCAAAAAGAACTTCCTTATTCTTCAAGGTTATGGTGTGGCCCATTCTTTCTCTGATCATGCTGCTCTCTGGCCAGGCTGGTCTGGCCAACATATCTCTAAGTGAGTGAAGCCCTGCAAAGAAAGTCACTCTCTGGAACTGGAGGGTATTGTAAAGGTGAGAGCTGGCATGGGGTTGGACAACTTGCTGCCAGGGTGCTGGGAAGGCATCTGATCACAGGCTGAGTGGCAGGTGCTCACAGCCCCCCCATGCACTGCCTGTGGATATGAAGAGAAACTGCACTCAGCATATGGGCTGACTGGGTGCTTGCACCTTTCACTGGTGAGTCCAAAGAGCTGGCTTGCAAAGGTGTGTGTCAGGACAAAGATTTACTCTACCTGCAGACTCCTAGAGATAATTTGGAGGTAGAGTTTTGGAAGAAAACCCTAGGTAGGGGGAGAAAAGCCAGCATTTAGCAGAGCTGCAGCAGAAAAGCAGAGCCCTATTTGTGTAGCCTCCCGCACAGTCTTCATTCTGTGGATGCCCCAAAGCGACTCATAATTCAGTCTGACTTCTATGCATCTGGTTTTCAAGGAAAAGCTTTTGTTAATGCTGACTGTAAACTGAGGGGGCGGCTTTAGGGATGTTGTCTGAAGAATAAAAACTTTGGCAGATCATTTCTACAGCACACCAGTGTGTTTAAGACATTAAACAACCTAATTCATTCAGTGAACCAGCATTTATTAAGCACCTACTATGTGCCTGACACTATGCTTGGTCCTGAGATACAGAGAAGAAATACTTCTTGCCTGAAAAAGCTTTTAGTCTAACAGAAGATTAAGCAACTAACACAGTGTATGGGGTGGTGTCAGCATACTAACCCCGGTCCCCCCAGTTCAGAACTGATCATCGTCAAGGGAAGGGTTGTGATAGAAATATACTTGTCAGGGTCCAGAAAACATGTCTTCTGGGCAAACTAAGAGAGAAAAGATGAAAGCATTGGTTATTCCTCTACCTAAAAGTCCAAATGACGTAAAGGGACATAAAGCATGTGTTGACTCATATGATAGAGTAATAAAAGCAGAAGCCCCTGTTAATAAGTAGATATCAAAGCAGTGGCCTAAGAAGGGCAGGCCTCTGACTGCACTCTTGCCATATGAGTTGAGGGGATGGGACCTACAGGAATGAAAAGCTAAACAAAAGCACAAAGTCCAACAATGAGACAACAGGAGCCATGTCCTAGGCTAAACAGCAGGCCAAATGAGTAGGCATAGCAATGATACAGTGAGTTTTGTGAATTAGTATAATGCTAGCTGCCGTAACCAATAAACCCCATTATCTCAGTGCCTTGATAAAATTCAGGTTTATTCCTCACTTTCATAATGTACAAAATAATTTCTTCATTAGTGAGTAGCTCTTCTCCTAGTCAGAATTGACAGATGCAGGTTCCTTCTATCTTAGAATCTACCATCTTCAGCATGTGGCTCCTAAGGTCTCTGTTTAAGGACATGAAAGGGGATGTGTGAAGGTTTCCATGGGCCAGGGTAAAGCGGTGCCCACCATTTCTGTTGACATGCCGCCATCTAGACCTTGATGTACAGCCAAACCGAACTGCAAATGATGGTGGGAAATGTCACCCAGCTTTATGCCCAGGGAGAAGAGGAAATGGTTTTGGTGACCAGCAAGTCTAGACTGCCATGCTGAGCTAAAGGAAGAGGTCATTTTACTAGCAGTCAGCTCCACATAGACAGGGACTCTCACTCCCTTACTTTGGTGTCTTTGATGCCTGTTTGAGAATCTCAGGCCTTGCTGGTCACATTTGGTCTGCACTACCATGCCTCCCAATAGCCTTGCTCTCTCTCACATCTCCCTGTTTTGGTTTGACAGCATTATTTATCACTACCTGATTACATCCTTCCTTATCAGTCAATTCACTTACTGGCCTTCTTCCTACCTGGAAACAAGTTCCGTACAGACGAGGATTATGCTGTCATGTTCACCAGTATATCCCAGGGTCTAGCACAGTACCTGACACAAGGGAGATCCTCAATAACTCATGGATCAATGAATGAATGAACCAGCTGGGCCATGTGGGGTTTGAATGGCTTCCTAAAGGAGGTGCAACTTGAGCTGGGGATTGAATAGAATTTGTCTGGGAGGAGTGATCAGAAAAAGAAAGGAGGTAGATCAAAAAGGGACAAAAAGGCTATAAGATGAACCATACTGATTGAAGCATTCATGGAAATGAGCCACATCCATTCAAACTGCATGTTTGAGTACCTGTTACACATAGGCCACTGTTCTAGACCATTCAGTTGGAAGACTCCAAAACTATACACAAGAAACCGTATCTCTAACCCCAAACAGCATGTTTCAAGCTCTGCTTTGAAGGTGGGAAATGGACTAAAACACTCCACTTTGCATAGCAGGTTGGGTCTTAGCTCCTCATCCCAGACACCAAGGCCCTCCACTGAAAGACTTTAGTTTTCCTTTCTGTGATGAACACAATCTCCCCCACATCAATGTTTGCTCCTTTGTGGGGCAGAGGTGTGAGGAGAAACATGTCAGGCTTTGGAATTAGATATATTCATTTCAAGTCCTGGCTCTGGCACTTATAATCTCTGGGCCTTTGGCCAAATATCTTAACCTTTCTGTGCCTATTCAGCAAGTTGAATATAATAAAATCTTCAATCTTGGTTTATTGTGGGAACCTAACCAGTATGTGTTCCATGCACATACTAAGTAGGCTTTGTTTTCCTCCCAGGTGCCTCCTAAACCTGCCCTTCTCTGATTCACACAATGCCTGGTCCAGCCACAGTGAAGTACCCCTGAGACCCACACTGCCAGGCTCTTTCTTCCCTTCATATTAGCTTGGATCATGGGAAATTGCCAATATTTATATCTTTTTTATCTCAAAAGAGAAATTTCGTATGGTTCAACCTAATGCTTTAGCATATGCTGATCTCTTCCAGAATTTGCCTCCCTCCTTGCCAATCCTATCCATCCATCTGCCCTCCCCCACTTCAATGCTAGCTCTTCTCCATTCCCGTTTCTGAACCACAGCATGTATCTTGAACATGTGTGGCACCCTGTCCCTTTCTCAGGGTATGCGCCTGATCCCACCTTGGATTATCATCTAAATGTCTAATGGGGCTATCAAGTGCCCCTTGAGGACAGAGATGGCATTCCTTTCTTTTTAAAGCACCTCAGCACAATCCCTCAAACATAATGAGAGGTGGCATATTTTCTTTCCCAGATCCAAGTGTGACTAGCTAGGGCCTCCAGCACACTCAGAGGGATTGAGGTCATGCTCTGCTGGTGAGCCTCTGTACCATTCCAGCCAGCACTTTTGCCCAAGGCCTTTGTTCTCTAATGCAGTGTTCTAGAATCAGTTGCCTATTATAACTTTTTTCTCTCCCCTCACTTCTGCCTGCCTCTTTAGCAAATCAACCCGAGAAAAGAAACGTGACAGAAATGCCTTGAATGTGGGAAGAGAGAATAGGGTGTCATTTATCTGCTTCGAACTCTTATTGAGTTTTTGAATCCTTATTTGCTTACTTAAGAGCTATAAAGTTGAGCTATATGAAATTGCCAATGTTCAACTACTTTGACCTATAAAAATGTCAATTTCATGCGGTTCAACTTAGCTTCTTAGTATTTGGACTCATTCATAGCCACTCCTGGGTAGAGTTGTCTGATCCCTGTGTGTGGTCCTCATCAAATCCTTGGTAGAGAGATCCCCACGGAGGCTACTTGTAGCTTCTGATGGGCCCATGGCCTGTGGTAGATCTGCCATTGCTTGTGGAGTTTCCATCATAGGCTCTAGATTCAAAAAGGGCTAGTTCATTTCCCTTTTCCCTTCAGGTGCCAACATATTTGTTTGATCTCTGGGATAAATGCCAAGACCTCCAGGCTTGAGTTTTCGAGTCTTCTGGAGATCAAAGGCTCTCCTCATCACTGTGTGGGCTGCTCTGTGCTGTTACTCAACAAAGCCAGCCCAGCTCCTGCAAGGGCCAGTGGCAGAGTTCACAAGAGACAAGGAAGAATGGAGAGGAGCTCCTAGTCTTCTAAATATTTCAACGCATGGGGCAGATGGGTGTGAAGGGCAAGAAGGCTTGTATGTTTTTCTCAAATAAACTGGAAATTAAACATTCAGGAACTTTAGATGGATTTTAGTTATTTATGAACTAGATCTACCTGAATGGGATGGCCAGAAGCCTTTTATAGTTTTCTCATTTTATTTGCCCAAAGGACCTTAGCAATCATCATATTCATCACTTTCAATCATTTCATGTGACTTTCAAACAAAGTACCCCATATTATACATTTCTAGTAGAAAATAACCTAACAACTAAAGTAACAAAATGAAATCGAAAACTGAATTCAGTTGTCTTATTATAGCCATTTTGCAACTATTCAAATAAGTAATTATGTTACTGTCATTAGGAATCAAGATTTTCAACACAAGAGATCAATTATAAAATCAAAGATATTAAATTAAAAGCTGTAATCATAGATTTGAGCAGGAAATAGTGGTTTAAACTCATTACTTATTTTCACCTTCTGAAACTTACATATTTTGTAGTTCTGTTGATGGAAGAAGCCTGGAATCAATGACAGCCTAGCAACCATGAATACTCCTACCATGCAGAGTGTGGTCCCTAAAAGTCATTCCCTCTGAGAGAAGCCAAAGGGCTAATTCCAGGTCTGGGGCAGCAAATGTGCGAGATGAACCTGGGACACCTCCCTCAGTATCTCTGCACACTCAGCTAGACTCAGGCTAACTGAGTCACAAGATAGCCCATCTTTTCTGCCATTAGATTGAATACATTGTGTGTTAAATATTCCCTACTTATCTAGCCATGTCTTGTACAGAGAGTGCAGAACTCATTACAAATATCTAGGCTCATGGGGTGGAAATGTCCTTGGAAAAGCATGCCTTTTGGCTTGCAGGCTCATGTATTTATAGCTTCTTTGTTGGCCCAATAAAGAGCATCACTTCTCTTCTACCTACAAAGATACTAATTAGCTAGTAATAATTCTAAGTAAGTGTAGTGGAGGTGGTGTGTGGGGCCTTTGTAAGTATTTAAAATTTTCCATTATGGCTGATGATCTCTAAGTAGATTTTAAGAGACTAACTTCTATCTGAGAGAAGAGATTTATTAGCATATGTAATTAGATGTCATGTGCTAATTACCGTACTGCTTCACAATCTAACCAAGCCAAGGGCATGTGTCCAAGAGGACTGAAGAGGCTCCATGCACCATATTGAAAGATAGAATCTTTTTCCTTTTATAAACAGTGGTCATGTGCAGGGTGTTTTGTTTCATGCTTTTTTCTGACCTGCTTCTCCTACTCCAGTTCCACTTTCTTCCCTGAAATGTCAGAGGCATCCATGCTTATGACATCACCTTTTAGTTTAAGCAGGAGTAAAGGGACTTTAAACTATTGTACTCATCCTTGTGGGTGCCTTCTTTCCTTTATGTTTTCCCACAGGGAGAGCCTGCTTCAAAAGAGCCAAGAGTACTAAAGGGTGCTACTCACAGCCTTCCCTATAAGCAGCCTCATCTGGGTCTTTGTGAATAATGGAGACATATTTGTGACATTCACAGAGGGGTTTTATTTTTAAACCCTTTCCTTGGAATTATTTCTTAACTATTTATTTGGCTCTTTTGAGAGATCAAATGCCTTAATTTCTGAGCAGCATTATAGTTCCTATACTTTCACCACTTGTTTGCAAATTTATAACACTGCCAGTGTCTCTTTGGGGGATGTGGGACTGAGGAACAAACTCCCATTCCTTCTACTCTGGTGTGGAAACCTTGAAAACTGGCACAAATGTTTCAAGACTCGAAACATGATGGGTTGGTCATTTTCAGTCCAGGTTGCTGGAAAAGCAAGTACTTTACCACTGTCTAAGAGTACAGTGGCCCTCTGGTAAAGCTAACCTTGGGGTTGATGTAATTATTAGATTGAACTATTGACATGGTTTTTTGTAGGCCAAAATGCTTGGCCATTTAGCATGGTTCAATCTAATAGCTGGATTATTTGGCCTTGTTGCCTTGGTGTCTGCAGTCCACTGACTGAAGACATCAGCATGAACCCAGGAAGTGGATGTAAATTCTCAGACCCATCCTAGACCTACTGCACCAGAATCTGTGCTGGTGGGTAAGAATCCGTTTCAACAGGGTCTCCAGGTGATCCTTGTGCATGCCTGAGTTTCAGAGGCTCTGCTTTAAACTGTTGATATTATGTTAATATTTAGGTCTGCCTTTGAGGGCAGCCTTCTCATTCCCCTGCTGGTGTACTTTGTACCCACATAGCCTTGTATACAGTGATGGTTCCTGGTTAAAAACAAATGTTTCCATCAGCTTTGTTGAGGCTGAGTGGTAGATTTTGACAAGAAGAAATATTAATCCTTTACAGTATTATGTATGCTCTTTGGCTATGGTAGCTTAAACAGTATAATTTCTAGCTTGGTCAAGCAACTACCACCTTGGTGTCTAGTGCTTTTAAAAGGATATACCTTGGGGAAATATATATATATATATATATATATATATATATATGCATATATCATAACATATATATATTAAATATATATATATAGCATAACATATATATTAAATATATATATTAAATATAGATATATAAAAAAATATATATATATATAGCACTAGGCCATGTGTATGTCTAAGATGCCATTCTGCTCACCATCTTTTGATTTAGGGAGCTGGACTCTGGGGTTAGCAGTGCTTTGATCACCTCTGTTTGAAGTACCCAGGGAAAGGAGAGCCCTCTTCATGCTAAGGACAGCAAAATCTCTAGTCCAGCCCATGGTACACTCACAGTCACACACAGAATGGGGCCTAGATAAGGGTTTTTGAAGACATGTTCATGGCAGTGTTTTATAAATGGGAACTAATTTAATGCCCACTGCTGGGAGAGTGGATAAATTACAGAACATCTATGTAGTCGAATATCACACGGCTATTAACAATATGATTTCTGAAGACCTATATGAAGGGTTTTGTTTCACAAGGGAAAAATTCTTTTATTTTTAAAAAGCAGCCTACAAGCAGGTCTATATGCTGTATTTCAACTACATAAAAATGCACCTAAAAGATCTGCTTGGAAACATGCTGGCCTTGGGTGACAGGATCAGGACCGGCTTTTCTTTTGTTCTTTTAGACTTTTTTTAAATTTTCCACAGACTATAGGCTACTTTTTAAAGTAGGAATAGGAGGAGAAACCTTAAAAAATTATATTCTGTTGAGGTAGTGTATATGTGTGTGTGAGAGAGAGAGAACTGCATTTTAATTTTTGTAGCTCAATACATAACACACATTTACTAAATGTTTGAAAAAAATGAAAGGAGTGAATGGATACTAGGTTGTAAGTACTTGGGTATTGGGCCCTGTCTTAACCATCTGTGTGTCCCTGGGTTCCTGGCCCACAGCTTTGCAAAAGTGGCTGCTCAGTACAGTGAGTGCGTGGGAATGAATGCCCAGACTCCTCAGGCTGCCAGACATGTCAACTTCATCTAATAAATTTTCCTGCTGAAAAACCAAGTTAGTACGGCACCTGAGTCAGTGCTGTCTACAAATCAGAGTCTGCTAAAACATCTCCAAACCTTAGAATGTGCACTCTCTCGAAGGTCATGCCCTCCCTGGTCACTTTCCCCATTCCTTCAGCTTTTCTTTCTTATTCCTTCTATCACACTCCCCTCTGTACCCCTCCTCCCTAACCTCTTCTTTCCCCAGTCCCTTCCCTCTCTAGACTCCTGTGATGGAGAATTCCTTCTTTATATTGAATCTAAATTTCTTCTATTGTAATTCCATAGATAAATAAAACCCATAGTTGGTGCAAAACTCCTCTTGAGCTATTTGTGCCAATTTCATTTCCCTGCCAAGCTCTACAGAGAGTTGTTAACAAGTGACAAAAGCAATCAAACACATTTCCTTCAGGAATTTACATGGGGCAGTGCCTGGCACTGTCAGGAATGTCAAGAAGTGTAAGCTGTGACTCCTCTCATCAGGGGTGTGTGGATGTGGCCACAGAGCTAAGGTACGTGTTTGTGGCAAGGTAGTTAGCAGGCTAGGGCAGCCTGATAGGAGTGCACGCAGAGGTGGGAAACAGTGAGTGCCCCTGGCTCAAGGGAAGCCTGTGGGTGGACAGGGTTCTGTTGGAGATGAATCTTGGAGGGTGAAGAGATGGCAAGTGGAATGGGCATTCTAGGTACACAAGCCAAGCAAGATGACCCAAGTGGTTCTTTTTTTTCCCTGAACCAGTCCTCTTCTGGCTGTTTGGTCTGGAAAGCTCAGAATAGAGAAAGGACACAATACAGGAAAGGAAAGGAGTTCAGATAGTCCATACATTGAATACCTGAGCATTGACCAGCTTTATATCTTTAACTAGAAGGTAGAAAGGGGACTGTGTGTTTTTCTATTGCTCTAACGGAGGTTTTCCATCAACATCATCTTTCCATGATCACATGTACATGCTAAGCCTCAAAGTGGCTCATGTTGTTTCTGATAAATGGGCAGGGCCCTCCCTTGTAGCCATGGTACCTCAGAGCAGCTCTTGGTAAGTGTGCCTGGGCTTTATAAAGGAAACACAGCAAAAAACCTTGGCTTCTGTGGCTGTTTCATACCAAGGTTTGTGCCCTGGGCTGAAAGTACGTCTAGAATCCTAAAATAAAAATGGCTGGGATGTGTACTATCCACAAGTGACAAGTGTTTTATCCAAAGGACCACCTGATAAATGGGATACGTAGCAAATAACAAGGGAGCAGGTCAAAGCATACAGAATCCAGGCTTCTTTGAGCTGGTAGGAAGAGGCTGCCAAGGTTAGTACATGGACCTGGGTTGGCTTTGGTTTTTGCTTCTGCCAAAAATCAGCTGTGTGATCGTGGGTTGAATCGTCGAACCTTGGTTTTCTCATCAGCACCTGAGAGGGGCTGGCCTAAACAGTGGCTTTCACAATGTATTGACTACTACCTAGAGTAAGAAACACATTTTTACATCACAGTCCAGCACACACACACATACCCATGCACATGCACATGTGACAGAAACAATAGCTTTTCTAAGTGATAGCTACTATGTGCAGTGCACTTGGACATTTTCTAGTCTGTTCTATTCTGTTGTTTTTAAAAATGCTAGTCTTGACCTGCTGAATGGATTTCACAATCCACTAATGGGTCATGCCCTGCTGTTTGAAAAAAACACAGAACTCCATAATTTCCAAGGTCCCTTCCAGCATAGGATCCAATGACTCTACTACAGGCCTAAAGGAATTTTCATAAAACAGTAGCTGAGCTGTGACAGATGACCACATGCTTACATTCCAGAGGAAGTGCACAATGTGGAAGCCGGCAGCAGAAAGACCTGAAGATACACAAGTCAATTACAAACCGTGTCCAAGGAGAAGGTACAGTCCTGCAACTCTGACCCAGAGAGTAGGGATGTTCAAATCATTATGCTAAGTGCTACCCAAGGCACAGACAACAGAGACTGGGGACATTAGACCTGTCAGAAAAGGCACAGGCTTCTGAGTGTGGGCAGCCTTCCTTCCAGTTTTCAGAACATGAGACACCCCTCCCCCAAAATGGTGATCTTTAGTGGCTTTATTTTATGTATACTTCACTGGACAATGAGACAGGAGAAATAAACAAAAAAGAAACTTGGAGAGCTCTACACTTGGCTCTTGTGAACCTGGACCCTGATCCTGGCCTCTTGGTCTTTGGTTCCTGGTTCATGAAAGAGAACTAGTATTTATTATATTAAGCAGTGACACGCCTAGGACTTTGTCACTACATTGGAACCTCAGAACCACTCAGTGAAGGCTCTGAGTCCCATTTCACAGAGCAGCATAGAGAGGCCCATATCACATTTCTCCTATGATTAATCCCCACCTTTCCAGCCCAGAGTCTAGGTCTTTTCCCCAGCATCCTGCCAAATCTTGAATACAGAGTCTTTCTAGGTGGATTTTGGTGACTGGTACCAAATGAAGGACAGGAAAGGACAGGACTCAGAAATGAGAAAGTTCAAACGCCTCACTTGTAAAGATGGGGAACTGGGTTCTGGGAAGGTTCAATAACTTGTGCAAGGTCACATGGTGGCAGAACTGAGAATAGAACCCAGGTCTCTGGTGATCTTTCCACATGATGTTGAACATTAACACAACAATTGTAATAATCAAACAATCCTCTTGCTATGAAGCATCATTTTGTTCTAGAAACTGGAAAAATATTTCTATGAGAAAAATCCTTCTAGATACATTTAGTATATGTAAATAAATACACAGATATGTCTCCTATTCTGTAGGTGCTGGAATGTTTCAAGATGCTGGAATTTGTTAGAAAACTAGGTCTTTCTGATGCTGAGAGGTCTATCATAGACACTTTGTCCATAGTTAGGAATAAATCTGAATTATTGTGGTTCTACAGAAAAGGAAACCTGGCAGAGACAGGCTCTGGGAGGCTGGCTCTGTCTTTGGGCTTCTCTGCAGGTGGGAAAAGACTTGGTGGTCCTTTCTATTCCTGCCCCCTGCCACACTCCCTCCTCCCAGCTGCCGGGTGAAGTGGGCAAGGGGCTGGTGGCCAAGGAAGGAAGGGCTGATGGGAATGAATGATTTCACTTGGTGAATCTCCTCCCTGTCCTCCCAACAGATCTGAGGACTCAGGCAACAGCCACAGACACCCTGAGTAGATGTCCACTTTGCCTGCTTACCAAGCTGATGGCTGCTGACAGTTGGCTTGAGTGAAGCAGGGACCCGGGAAGCAAACTGGCTACACATCTGCAACTCTGACTATTTCAGAGACTTACTAATGGATGAATGTACTAACACAATCCTCACTGCTTTCTGTTGCAGGGGATCTGAATGGATGGTTTGTGGAAGGGTGTCTTCCCCCTGTGTGTGTTGGGGGTTGGCAGGATGGTAGAAGGGCAGGAAGAAGGTTAACAAGGGGCATGTAGGTTCAGGTGTCTGCAGGCACTCTAAGAATATTTTTTAAAAATTCCTTCCTTCCCATGAAAGTCTCTTGCACATTTCTCAGTCTCTTGCACATTTTTCTGAGTTTTTTACCACACATAGCATTCAGACTTTGATCTCAGCTGTCACCTCCCCCTTTTAAATTCTTAAGAGTCTAGGAGAAGAAAGGAGGAGAGCTCCAGTGTCAGGGTTGGGGACTTGAGGTGGGGAGGCTTTCTAGGAAGGGAAGCCAGGGTGCTAAAGCTTTAAGGCAGTGAGATGCTCAAGAGGACAGGAAAGGTGATATCAAATAAGCACCACCTGGGTGGGAGAGGGAGGTAGGGGGCAAGTCTACGCCTCTAATTCTTACCCCTTCTCAGTGGCTCACGCCTCCTCCTGCTCTTAGAAATGGGCCTGGTCCTTCTGAGAGATGTTAGTGTTCCTCAGTGTCTAAGTCAGCTCATGGACGATATCCATGCTTCCAATACATCACTGTGAATCAATTCCATTATCTCCAGGGTTCAACAGGGGAATGAACTAAGTAAGACCAGTCCATCAAGAATTTTCACTGCCCTGTGGACTTTGCTATGATGGCATTGCCCTTCAGTAGTCTGGTTTTGTGGCATCTGTTTGTGGTGCTATTTATCTTTCTGGAATGTAACAAATCTCCCCAGCCTCCTGCTAGGCACTTTCTGGCAGAGTCACTCAGTTATGGGTTACTCCTAATGCTGTGGATAATCCAGAGAACAGCAGTTCTACGTCCTTTCTTCTGACTTGGAAAAGCAGTAGATACTTTTTACATGGCAGACAGCCCACTCTCCCTCCCCGGCCATCACCCTTAGCTTAGGCAAACATATTTCAGTGTTGGTTTGGGAAAGAGCAGCAGCTTGGAAGCCAAACAGAGATGGTTTTTAATCCCAAATCTTCTATTCACCAGGTGCATAATTTTGTAAATTTACTTACTTTCTCTGAGCTTCTGTTTCCTTATCTACAAAATAGAGGCAGTCCTTTCCACTTTGAGTTATGTGAGGGTACCATGATGCACCTGGCTTAGAGGTTGGCATATGGTTGGAGCTTCCCACAAGAGCTTATAACCTTAGATAGGAGAATTGATACATCCAAATAAATGTTCTCCTGTTGTGGAGGATAAAAATGAGACCCATAACCCTATTTCTGATTGTAACCCTTGCCATTACCTGCCCCTTCCTTGGGAAGAAATAACAGAGGGGAGGAGATGGCAGGACAAGGCAAGGAGATGACAAGACAGACTCTAGGGACGTGGAAAAAGTAGTGGGAAGGTGCATTTGTTTTTTATTATTCTGTTATTTCTACTATTGCACAACAAATTGCTGTAAATTTCATAGCTTAAAACAACACCCATTTATTGTTTTGCAATTTCTGTGGGTGAGGAGATTGGTTATGGATCAACTGGTTCCTCTTCTCAGGGTCCCATTGGACTGAAATCAAGGCATCAGCTGGGCTGTGTTCTGATCTGAAGCCCAGAGTCCTCTTTCAAGTTCATCAGTTGTTGGCAGAATTCAGTTCCTTGAGGTTGGAGGCAGGAGGCCCTAGGTCCCTGGAAGCTGCCCACCACTCCTGCTACACGGCCTGCTACACGGCCCTCCTCACAACATGGCAGCTGTGCCTCTTTAAGGGCAACAGGAGAGGAGCCTCTGTGCTGCTGCTTGCCTCTTTTAAGGGTTCGCATGATTAGGCCAGATTCACCTAGGGTAATTCTCTCCCGTTTGATTAACTCAAAGCTGGCTGAGTGGGGACCATACAATCTCTTTTGCCATATAATGTAACATAAGTCATAGGTTTTGCCCACACTCAAGTGGCCACACTCTGCCCCACTCAAGGGCAGAATATTATACAGTATATGTATAGAGAGGGCAGGAATCTTGGGGGCCATCCTGGAATTCTGCCTACCACAAAGGAGCACCTGGAACAAACCTTCCTGGGGGACACTAAGCCTGTACCTTTCATGACTCAACCACGGTGAGATTATTAAACAGGGAAGGAAGGGGGCAGGGTGAACCTGAAGACATGGGGCAGCCTTGCACTGGTAGCTGTACAGTGAGCTTATGAATGAAAGGATTCAACTTTGGTTGAACTGTTATTTAGGAAAAGGGATGGATTTTTTTAAAGAAAGAAAATGGGCAAGTTTTTCCTGGCAGATCTCCATTAGTGCCTGTCTGTCTGCCTCCAGTGGAGACGTAACACTAGTTAATGCTCTGTGACCAAAGGACGTCACTGTGAGCAAAGGCGTGAAAGAGAGTTTTCCTTCCTTCCCCTTCCCTAAGAGATAGACACCACCATGGCAACTGATGAATGCAGTGTTCACCTGCTAATGTGTGGCAATTCAGTGCAGCTTCTCAGTGGGGAAAGAAAAAGATTTTGGATGGGGAATGGTAAGGATCCCTAGTTCTGCAGGCTATCATTGCAAGGGCTGGTCCTTTCCAGAAACCATGGCTTGGCTTGGCTGCCCGCGCTGGAGCCCCTGCCTTAGGCTTTGCATCTATGAATCCACAGTCCTTAGCAGCAGCCCAGAAACTTGGTGCCGGCCAGCCCAGTAGGCACAGTATGGATGTGGTTGGGACATCAGCAAAGTGTGGGTGCCAAAAAATGCTTTGCTTCAAGTATTTAATATTTAATAATAAGCAAAGAGAATTTTGCTGAACATCTTTACACTTAGTTGATGATATACTAATTTACTCTGAAATTTGGGATTTCCTCCACTGCAGAAAGTGGAGATAGAGGAGTGGGGACTAGAATCTTTTCGGTGTTCGAGGCCTTGAAAGTCTGTGGAAAGAAGGAGTAAGAAGCTGAGTGGGCAATCCCAGAAGGAGAGGCTTTCTGCAGACCCCTTGCTCCAGGCTCATCTCTTCAGGAAGGTGGAAAGTGGGATGTAGGGTCTTCATCATCCCTAGGGAATTGTATAATACTAAAATGGGAAGAGTTGCCAAAGGCCATCACTCCCAGCTGATTGCTTCCAGGCAGAATCGCGTGTAAACCGTTTTGCCCAGACCCAGAGAACACATGGTCCCTGAGGGCAGGGATTCCTGTGCGTTTTGTTCTGTGCCGTATCTCAGCACCCTGCACTGTGCCTGGAACAAAGAGCTGTTAGACGATGTTCTGTGGGGGATGGACGCTTCCATTTTCAGCCGTCTTTCCTTCCCCCCTGCTGCCCAACTCCTCTCCCACAGGATCCCAAGCTGTCCTCAGAAGACATTTTGTGTTTCTCAAACTTGCATGATGATTTAAAAAATATGTAACTGTGGGGTACTTTTCAAACGTATCAATTACCATGTCTCTCTGTTAGAAATTCTGGTTTAGGCAGTCTAGAGGGGAACCCAGGAATCTGCCTTTTTGACAAACACATCTGATGCGCTTTTTCTTCGGAGCAACAGTGAGCTGAATGGCAAGGGCTCAGCTCTTCCTACACAGAAGTTGAGGAGCTGCGGCCTCTTGACCTGGTTTCTGAGGGGCTGTCAAAAGTTAACACCCCAAGCTCCTGGTCAGCAGTGCTCAGGGAGGCAGGGGTATAAGAGTCTTCCATTCTACCCGAGGTCTTCAGGCCCAGTCCTACATCCCACCTTCCACCTTCCTGAAGAGATGAGCCTGGAGCAAGGGGTCTCCAGAAAGCCTCTCCTTCTGGGATTGCCCACTCAGCTTCTTACTCCTCCTTTCCACAGGCAAACTTTCTGTTCTGTCTCCTCTCCCAGCTGTCACCGACACATGAACTCATGGCCACCTCCACTGGGTTTGGTAATGACCTCTGCTCTGCTGAGCAGGAGTTGACCTCTGCTTCCACACAAAGGCTGATTTTTAGTCAATCCTCATCACTAAAGCAGAGCATTCCTCCAAGGGGGGCTAAATAAAGCCTCTGTCTTCAGAATTCCCCCTCCTTCCCATCCATGAGAAGGAATGCGCTGATCTCACTGGGCCCTCCCTTTCTATCCAAGGGCTCCCCCGCCTTGACTGAGGTCTGAAGAGGCCAGCCTCTCTTTACCAATTCCTCCCAGGCTTTCCTGTCCCCAGGACTCAGTGATTCTCAACTGGTTCACCAAGCACTTACAGTTTCCTAGAAGAGATTTGAGGTTATAGAATAACATGACAAAGAAAAATTGCTGCCTTTATTTCTTGGCTACCCACCCTCCCCCAATCCATTCTTCTACTCAGGGAGATAATCTTGCAATCTTTAACCCATGAGCTCACATTCTCCTTGGAGATTAAACACCAAGAAACACTTAGGCCAAAAGGAATAATCTACTCTGTGGCTGAAGGTGAGAGGTTATGATAGACTAAATCATGGTTATTCTATAGCCATAATGCCCAATACAATTGCCACATATGGCTCTTCAAATTTTCATTAATTAAAATTAAATAAGGTCTTAAAAATTCAGTTCCTCACTCACCAGCCACATTTCAAATGCTTGATAGCCAGTGTGGTGAGAAGCTACGATATTGTGCAGTGTAGCTGTATAGAATGCCATCATCACAGAAAGTTCTATCAGACATAACTGTTTCAGAAGCCTAGTATTTTCCCCTTGACCCTGTCTATGTGCTATTTCTTCACACCTTTAGAAATGTGTCTTTGTTTCTAGTGGTGATTCTTAGGGTTGCAATGCATTATTCTAAGGGGAAAAAAAAAAAAAAACTACTGAAGACTGCATTAGAAAACAAAACCAAAAGCAAGTCATAAATGCAGTGCTTGGGGAGGGGGAATTAATAACCAAAGGGTGGGATTTCCCCCACTTTTCTTTCTTTTAGCCCCCTTCTGTGAAAATATCCTCCCTTCTTTTCCGTTTCCTTTCTGCTTTATCTGCAGAGGATCTTGTTCTATGTAGGGCTTCTCAGACAAAGTGAAACTGTAGCCCAGACTTCAAAAAGAACAAAAGCCTGTTTGGGGCACAGGGACAGACAGTTGGGCAGAGCACCCCCAAGTCGCACACTGGGAAAAAAGCAGGAGAGAGAAGAGATGAGACTGCGGGGTGGGTGGAGGAAGGCGGGACTGGACTGTGGGTCTGGATCCTGGGTCTGGAGGGAAGAGCAGGTTGGGCCAGTTCTCATGCTCTTGAGGCTGACTTGATGCATTGGAGTTCCTCTGGCAGCCGCTTACTCTCAGACCCCTCCTGGTTCTCAGTACCCACTTGTAGCAGAATTTCTCTTCAACTCATGGGGAGTTCAGTCCTAGGCTACATGTGAAGATGACAGTGCCAGGGGTTAATGCTGTCCTTGGGACAGGAAGTGCGCCTTCCTTGATCTCACGGATGAGTTGCAGGAACCGTACTGTCTGCAGTTTTCCTTTCTGAATATCCATCACCCCCTGCGATGGTTTCTTTAATGCTCTCCCTCACCCTGGGTGAAGTTGAGGAAACTGAGCAAAGCTGTCAAAGATGGCAGGCAATGGAGTTGGAAGATGAAGGGCAAGATAAGGGGACCTCAGAGCAAGAAGTCACATGGGACAGAGGGTAGAGCAAGGTATGCGCCAAAGTTGAGGGGCAGTGGGCTGGACCACAGCTCCAGGCCCTGTGGCCAGAAGCCTCATCTCTGAGGCTTTCCTCTGCATTCTTGGGAGGCAGGACTCCCAGACCCAACTCCCAGTGGGCTGACCACGGACTTCTCACAGTGCCAGAGAGCGAGGACTGAAGGCTCAGAGGGGAAGTTAGCTGGTCACAGGCAGATGGTTGGTGTCCTGGCGTTTCCCATCCCTCAGCTCAGAGGCAAGGGCTGTCCCTACAGTATTACGGTATTGCAAACTGTAAACCTTTCTCAGTCTTGACTTAGTTCTTAAAGTGAACCCAGCAGTCTGAACACAGCAGAATCCACTCCTGTGCCCCTCTGCCCCCCAGAGTCTGCCAGATTACACAGCTTAAAGCCACTGATGGACCATGCCCCATTTCCCTCTTTGTCTTACAGCCGTCTCCAACCTGGACGTCGAGAGTAAGCTGAGTGTATACTATCGTGCACCGTGGCACCAGCAGCGAAACATCTTCCTCCCGGCCACGAGGCCACCCTGTGTAGAAGAGCTGCACCGCCACGCCCGGCAGAGCCTGCAGGCCCTGCGCAGAGGTGACTGATCCCAGGCTGGGGGCTTTGTTGGGAGAGAATTCAGATGTAGTCCTGTCCAAGGGTTCTCTGTCCCATCACTCCCAACATATCCCCCTGTTATAGCAAGTGCTATATGGGTAATGTATCCTACGTGTACACACGAGGAAAAAACAGCATTAAGGTCTAGGTATGATAATAAAAGGAAAATTATTTATAATAATGTGTATTTAAATACGCCAATGCCTGGGCTTTACTACCTTGGAAGACATAACGTAGCAGTCAGATGTTTGTGCCAACCAAAACTGAGTTTGGATTAAGAAATGACAATCAGAAATTATTCTCAACAGAAAGTATAGAGAAAAGGAGTCCGGAGGGACAGGAGCACACAACCACAAAAGCTGGAACATTCAGCATACATTTGATATCAGCAAAAGTATACTTTGGATTATTAATATAATTGAAGTGAAATGAAGTTTGACTCGGAAATAGGCTTTTCCCCTATGAGAGATTCTGATGGGACATTTGAACATGCTGTGGGATTTGGGCCACCTTTTCATTGCCCGTCCTGTGCAGTCCAGGTTATCCGCATGTTTGCCTCCCGCTCAATCATTCTAACAACTAGAACGATCCCCTAGAGGGCTCTGCTGCTTCTACATGGGGTCACATGGAGGCCTAGTGAGGTGAGGAAACTTGCTCAGGGACAGAGACAACAGTTAAGGTATAGTGCCAGTGCCAGTGCCAGGACCTGGCCCCGGGCCTCTGAACCCCCAGCTAGAGCTCTTTTCCTTGCCATTTGCTGTGTCCCATGGAGATAAATATTAATGCTGACATTTCTCTCACAGTATTGAGAAAGCTGGAGACAGGCACATAGCATTCAAAGTAGAAATACAGCCTTTTCTTACGCTGGTTACTTTTCAGTGCCTTGAAACCAGTCTAATTAGGACAGGGGAATTAAAAGTCAGCATGATCCTTTGAGAGCCCCCTAAATTGGGTAACAGAAGTTGGCTGTCAATTTTCTTGACCTTTAGATTCTTGCTATGGACATAGCTGGTGTCTACACATTCAATGTCTTTGTTTCAAATTCACTGTACTCTTTTAAGGAATGGTATTTTGCAAAAGTACTACAATTTAAATAAAATACTTTAACATCATTATTAAGATAGAGAAATGAAATGATAATGTCACCTTCATCTTTTTTTTCCCCCACATTTACGTAACTTCTGCCTTTTCCCCTATCCTCATCTTTTTTCATTTTAATGAAAGAGCTAACCTATTAATATCCGTAAAGCAGCTGTTTTTAAAAATTTCCCTTGGTTATTAGTGGCAGATACTGTAACACTTATAATGAAGAGTGATGATCAGTATCCTCTAGACCAGTGATTCTCAACCTTCCTAATGCCACAGCCCTTTAATCAAGTTTCTGTGAGTCATGACCCACAGGTTGAGAACTGCTGCTCTAGACATATCTCTGGCATACTTAGTATTCACTTTACTTTTATCGTTATTTATAGAAAGTTCTTCTTTAACACATCTTTAGTGTAAGCCACCTCTGGGAATCTTCCTTTCTACTCTTGTCATTGCATTCCCATAATATGCCATGCATCCTGCATCCTGCCACTTATAACCTTGTATCCTAGCCAAGCACTGGAGGCCTGTCTTCCACAATTAATCCATGAGCTACTCAAGGGCAAGGATGATGTCTTATTAACTTATTTTATTCAAAGTGCTTTAGGATGAACGCAACATAGGTAGTAGTAGGTCCTCAGTGAGTTTTTGTGCAACTGAGTCAAATTCTGCTCCTGGTTGAACATTGAGAGCATGAGGTGACAAGAGAGAAATATGATTATTTTTACTAATAACTTTCTTGGATCCCATCATTAGAGAGCTTGAGTAACGTGAGCCCTTTAGGCATAATTATTTTTATCCCTTTATTATTATTAATAAGTCATCCCTGATAAAATCTTTACAGATGGTACCAGATACCACCACCCTGCTCGCAAGCTATCGCGTTGCACTGCTTTGTCAGGTTTGGACTTATGGCAGAACTGAAGAAGGGGAAGTGCCAATATCAGTTTTCCCTGTCCTCCTCCTGGGGGGTTTGGAAGGATGAATGTAAAGCTTCGTCTTGCCCTCCACAGACTGGTGTGCTTTGTGGTTGGCTCAATAGAAAATCTTGGGTGTAGTAGTTTTAATAGCACTGCAGAGAGCCATAAACAAGAATTATAGGCATCATAGAATTAAAAACATGCAGTGTAGAATTAAAATTAGAAAGTGACTTTTTTTTTTAACCTTGTCCAAGCAACACAGTAGCTTAGGAGTGTACTCATCAGCATAATCCACTTCTGCCATCTGGTGGCTGTGAATAATACGGACTTAGCAGACAAGCCAAGCTGAGTAAATGCCGCAGTGAGCACCCCAGAGCTTCTCTATTTGGACAGCCGCGATAGCCTTGCTTCCATCAGGAAGGAGTGGATAATGAAGCACAGACAAATGAGGCTGGTGTGGCAGCAGCTCTATGCTCCTTCTGGAGATAAGATTATAAGGAGGGAGCTGGGGCACTGAGATTAAAACCCAGAAATGAGCTGTCTTCGTGATCTACTTAATAGTAAAGCCCTCAACAAACTTTATTGAAAGCCAAGCTTTGTGCTAGAATCTAGGATTCAAAGAGCAATAAAATATAGTCCTTGCCTGCAAAGACTCCCTCGTCAGGTGAGGGATCAGACAAGTAACCAGGTAATTTCAATACAACGATATTGAGGCTGAGAAGAAAGGTACCAAATCATGGTGTGGGGCTTCAGGGAAGGCTTCCTGGAGGAAGCAGGTGCTAAATAGATTTCAAGTTATTTAGAATCTTATTACTTTTTTCCAATACTTTAAGGTTCAAAGCCAGTAATCACTTTAAGTGATGCCATAATTAATGTTAATAAAATAGAGAAGGAGATTACTAAGTGACTATAAAGGGATAATTATATTTTATATTTCCTTTCCTTTCAAGTTTCTGGCTGAGGTGTAAGTTTCATTGGTCTAAAGGAGTAAGAACCAAGATTCTAGTGCAGTTTCAGACTCTTGTAGTCCAATGTTCTCCCTACCTCACCACCAGAAAGAGATATTATTAGCATGCCATTAATCTAGCCTGCCTTCTCCCAGCCCAGGGCAAGGAAAGAGATCTATTTAAGATAGTGTGAGAGGGAAACAATTGAATGGGAAATTGAGTTGATGTCTCCCAACTCCTTCCCTTCTTCCACCTCTTCCTAAGCAGGAACACCTGTATTCTACTCTTCTTTATAAATGTAAGACTACAAAAACTTTTCCTTGTACTACCCATTTAGGAAACCCCACTGATAGCTTGCAGAGAAAAATGAGGGTGGCACTAGAGGTGGATGCTTTAGCATGGCAGAAATTTATCTCAAAACATCTTCCTAATAAACATTGACTTTGGAGGCAGTTTAGCAAAGACTACCTACGTGGTTTTAAATTTTCTTTGGCTACAAATGGAGCCAACATTTGTTGAAAGAATCTTAAGCAAAGGAAGATGAGAAATCCTATCACATTTTCCTGACATAAAAACTAAGTGAGCAGTTCAGGCAGCAAGGCCCACAGTTAGCCAAATCAGATATGCCTAGAAATCAGAAAGCTCAAGAGTGCTTGGTTTGTAATTTGCAGGCAGCACATTGAGTAAAACAAAGAAGAATGGGGCCAGCATTAGGGAGGCCAGTCAGAAATAAGTGGCAGGACTTAGAGAAGCACCTGGTAGTGAGGGCAACCATGACACAGCCCATTTGATTATAGGTGTGAGAGTGGTGGGGTGGCTCAAGGTAATTACTGAAATAATTAAAGAGAGCAAGAGCAAGTAAAGTTTTAGCAAGGAAGGAAAAGTTTATTTTAACAACCTGGATAGCAGACTGAGCCCTGTCCTAGAGACTGCAGGAGCTGTGGAAAGAGCAGCCTCTGGGTTTTATACACAACTTTGAGGCCTATCAGCTGCATCTCGGAAGTCTCCCAAGGTCTTAATTATCTCTGTTCTCAAAAAAACCCACCTGCCAGGTCTTGAAAATAACCCACCAGCAAGGTCTTAATAACAACCCACCTACAGGGTCTTAATCAGCCTCATTCCCATAATAGCCCAGGTGAGCCTGAGCCAGACTAGTCCAAAATAGCCGAACCACATCCTTCATCTGCCCTGCTCACATCTAGCTGGCTACCTAACACAGGGACATGAAATGCAAATGCACTTTAATTTTAAAACAGTAGACTTTCATAAAAGCATTAATTCACTCTCTTTGGGGTCATTCAACAAATGTGTGATGTAAAGACTACCAACATGGCCTGTTTCCAGGTACCAATAGTGGCCAAACTGACTCACACAAATTCCTGAATGTGTAGCATTCAGCTCCTGTGAGCCACTGTGAGTTGGCTCCTGCACCCATAAGGTGACCCAGGCAGCTCTGGTGTGTCACGCCTACTTTCCACTTTAGTATTGATGGCAGCAAATCTTTCATTACTGTTCTCAACATTTTATTTTCTTGTTTTGAAACAAGGCACATTGAATGCAGAAGTGAGTCCTTTTGTACATAGATGATGAGATGAACCCAATGAAATATATGTATCCAATTTCATATTAATAGTAAGTGAAAGAACAGCTGGGAATCCTTCCACAAATCTGATTTGGTATACCAATTAGCTAGGGTAGCAAAATCTCACTTTATTTTTTTATAGCCTTTTGTTAATACTTCCAGTAGGGGAAGAAAAATGGAAAATGCCAAGTGTATTTCAGTATTATTGCTTTTTCTGCCCCCTCAGAACACCGGAGCCGGAGCGATCGTCGAGAGCAGAGAGCAGCTGTCCCCCTTTCCACTGCTGCTCCCCCACTGCCCGCCTACCCTCCAGCTCACAGCCAGAGGAGGCGCGAAGTTAAGGACCGTCACTTCCTAACGGTAAGCTTGGTGGCCCCCAGCAGCTCTGTGCTTGCTTGTCAGGAAACAGGACTTTATCTTCTTGGGAATCAGTTTCCCAGGAGGCTTGACTGACTGAGAGAGCAAATCGTGGCCATTTGGGAACAAGCGAATTTTTCCCTTTTCATTGCTGAGAGAAATGCCTCTCTTTTGGAGTAGAATAGGGATCTAGGTGTATATTTTGAGTTAACCGATTGCACAATGCAGTAAAGCAATAATAGTTTGGATTCTGAAATCAAGGGAAAAAATTACTTCAAATCCCAGTTCTTCTATTTACAAGCCAAAGGATCATGGATACGTTATCTATCTTCTTTGCCTTCAGTTCCCTCATCTGTAATATGGGACAATATATTGATAGTATCTAATTTATAGGGCTTGAGGATTAAATGAGCTGAGGTGTATAAAGAGCTTAGCCCAGGGTAAGGCCTCAATGAATGACTACAGCTGCCACTAAGTTATGACTAGTCAAGTGATAATGTGACTGACTCGATAGTGTGAACTAGGAAAGAACTGAGGTGACATAAAAAATTACCCTTTGAAGATAAATCACGTCATTATTTCCTGCTTTCCCATTCTCTAAAGAAGGCTAGTTCCCCAAGGTAACTCATTATCACAGTGACATCAGCACTGCTGATACTTTCAGTCCTACCCAAGTCCATGTGGCTATAACTCAGCCTGAGCCCCAAAGTTTGGATTCCGGATGAAGAAACTAAGCCTAGCTCAGAACGCCTGCAAACACTGTCAGCAGCTGCTACAAACACACCACCCCAGATGTGCCCTCGGGGGCACTCTGTGACTCTGAGTAGGGCATTGTTAAAGAGAGGGACTATGGCTTTTGTGACCAGATCAGCCCACACTACCTGCCTGAATGTCTGTACTTGTGCTCTTGTCATTCTGGTTTGAGATCTAAACTCTAAAGAAGTTCTGACAATGTGAGTAAGAGTTGAATTAGAAATGAAATTTGCACATTTGACTTTTTCCACCCTAGGGCTTTTACAACATGCAAGATAGATGCGCAATATTAGGTTGCATGATGCCAAGCATCCAGATGAAAACAGACTTCATCTAAATGAATCCACATCATACATCCTGATAAGACCTTGCGAGATACTGGACATTACAACAATTCATGAACTCATCCTAGAAAGGGTGCTACATACCTCACTGCTGAATATCACTATGGTCACCAGATGGCCAAGGGGAATACTTTGAAAATGACCATAGTGATAACAGTGTTGCCAATTTAAATGTCTGACATTTTCCCACTTGCAGCTGGACAGTAGGGACCATATCCTTCAGTGCTCATCAGATGCACAGACTTCCATGCTCTACTCACCAGATTGCTGCAATGCAGCCCAAGGATAAGGAAAGGAGATGAGTGTCTTTTCTGGCTTCCCAGTTCTTCAGATAGAGCAGTTACACATGCTAGTGATTTGTCATTAAGGCCCCTACACGGCAGAGGTTCCTAGGCAGCTCAAATCTGCTTGTTGAAGCATTTGCTTTTAATGAGGCATTTTCTGCATAAAAATGCTAAAAATATTTTTCCCATTCATTATAACATGGTTTGTGGCTCATTAAATTGGTTTTATTAGGGGGGGAGGTAAGAGAGAAGAATTTTGAGCATTTACAGCAATGGCATTAACATATAACCCTTTCTCATAATCTGCATAATTTTTAATAATATCTAAATACCAAAGTGAGACTATAACAAAAGGCTTAAAATAATGAATAGCAATGGGGAAACTTCTTTTATTCATCAAACATCAGTAACAGAGGACTCTAGATTACACTTCAGTAAACTTCAGAAAGTTTGGCCATCTCAAATGATAATAGTATTTCTAAGTAACTTGGGGAAATTTTAACTGATTTGTTCAAGAGTTTGGGTCACCAAGTTCATTAGAAGATTCTCATTCAAGATATAGCCCTTGGACTTAGACAGAACATGGTTCTATGCACTAAGCTTACAAGGCTGTATACTGCTGAAAGGGAAATGGTTGCAGGTATATAAGGTTGGACAATTATGTTCGTGAAGTCATTCTACAAAAAGTGCTACATTCCTCATTGTTGAATATCACTATGGTCACCTTCAAGATACTTGCCTTAGGTAGCTATGCACTGATGCCAATACCTAGTCCATCCTTCAAAGCAATTTTGGAACTCTTTTCTGGAATGGCTGTCAGCTGTCATCGACAATCAAGTTCATGAACTCATCCACCATAGGCTGTTATACTATACCTGGGCATTAACAGGATGGACTAGAAAGCCAAATTGCCGGGCTCTGAATACCAGCTCTACCACTTACTAACTATGTGACCATGGATGAAATAATCACCTTAGTGTCTCAGGAGTAATGTTAGATAGTACTTAATATGCTCTTGGTACTAGGATTGAATGTGTTAATACATGTAAACAGTACCTGATGCATAATAAGCCCTCCATAAATATTGCACATTACCATTATTATTATTTACCAATCAAGTCCCCAAGGTATCTGTGACACAGTGATAAGATCATAGGTCTAACTTGGTTTAAAGCCCAGCACTACAACTTTTTGTTTGTGTGATTTGGAAAAAGTGATTATATCTGAGTCCCAGCTTCTTAATCTATAAAATGGGAATAATAATTACCACTTTACAAAGCTGTTAAGGAGACTTAATATGGTATTATATAAATAAGATTAAATTTTTTTTTTTTTTTACATTCTACATTTACTAAGTTTCACATATACCATTGGATTTATATATTTTGGTTCATTTACACCTCATAACTACTACATGACCCTTGTCTCATTATTGTTCACTTTTTTACTGCTGAGGAAACTGAGGCTCAGAATACTTAATTCCACAAGGCTACAGAGATGGAAACTGGGGTAGAAGCAGATTTAGGATTTGAACCTGAGTCTGACTGACTGTAAATTCTGGGCTTTAAGTGAGAAGTGACCCTGAATGGCAGTACTCAGCACAGGGGTTGGCATGTGGAAAGTGTCCCTGGAATGTCTGCTGTCACTTGGGCAAAGGGTGGCAGGTACTCTAGGAGGGCTTCTGCCTTTCTGCTGGGCGTTGGGCTATGCCCTGAGGCAGACAATGGGACCCTGACTCTCCCAAGTCACAATGAAACCCTATTCCTAGTTACCTCCTACTGTCCTTTGAGGATGGCACTTCCTCCCTTGAGCTCCACAGAGAGGCAGAGTGGGGCTCCCTGGGGAGGAGTGGGGTTGGGCCCAGGAAGTAGAAGCAGCATTTCTGGAAGTAACAACCCAAACTCCTTGCATCTGCATAGGATTTTTAACTTTTTCAAACCGTCTACTCCTGACAATGCTGTGAAAAGGGCTGGTTGGGTATTTCTAGTACCACTTTAGAGATGAGAAAACTGAGGTTTGAGAAGGTCTAAAAATCCGCCTGATACTGCACAACAAGCTAGAAATAACTTTGAACTAGAACCCAGTCTCCCAAGACTTGATCCAGTGCCTCTCCCTCTTGAGGCCCTATAGGATCTGGCCCTGACATCCCACCTATACCCTATACCAGTTTTCCAGTCTTTCTGAAACTCTCCCATCTCTTCCCTTGCTTTTCCGCTTACAGTGTTTCTGCCCAACATTGCTCTCACCTCTCACCCAGACCCTCACTCTCTTTCTACTTGACAAACTTCTATGGAGCCTTTGTGTCTCAGCAGAGGTGCCTAGCAGGTCAATGAACATTTGTTGAAATGAATAAATAAGCTTCCCAGTAACACCCTGTATTTCCTCCCTGCTCGGAGTTGGACTGGGGCTCTTCTCTGCTTCCACAGACCCCCATCCCTTCCCAACACCCAGAAGCAACCTCCTGTCTAACCATGCTTCCCTGCCTTCCCTGAAGACAGTGAGCTCCCTGAGGGCAGCAGCTGAGTTTCCTCATCCTCCTCCCTGCCTGGCTTGAACAAGCACTTATTAAGCACTTATTGAATGAATGAAAAGATGAATAAATAAAAGATGAAATGACACTATTTTGCCTTCTCTACAACATAATCTTACATCTGGCCCACAAAAATTGTCTGAGTGCTTGAATATTGCTAAAAGGGAAAAATAACTCTTTAAGATAATCCTTATCAAAGTAATAAATAATTCTGTTGTCAGGAAATAACTTTTTCACCCCCATCCCACAGAGTCCTCTAGGGTCTGAACATGAAAAGATGAGTCTGGAGGGTCCCTATACTCTCCTTCAGACACCCAGGTCCTGGGTGACATGGCAAAGTGGGGGACCTGCCTGCCCAGGTCCCTATCTCTGTCACTGGCACCATCCCCCATCTAATCACACAAACATCTGAAGCCAGAGGAAAGACTATAAAAAGAAAGCACCGGCATTGAGAGAAACATCCGGCGAGGAAGTGTGCTGGGTTGGAATTGTGTGGAGTCAACAGATTTTTCCTGTCTTGTAGCAAATCTCCCAGCTGCTGTCCTTGCTGCATCAGGGCCAATTCCAGCCCAGACCAAACCACCGGGGAAACAAGTACTTGGCCAAGCCAGGCGGCGGCAGGTAAGCAGCACGTAGCCCCGCAAACAGCTCCAAGCCCTCACTGGCGGCCCTCACCCGGCAGCCTCTGGGAGGTGAGGAGGGTGAGCTCATCCCCAACACTGGTCCCCTGGGAAAGTGCACCAGACAGCACCCATCCCCCACCCCGAGGCTGGGGCCTGAGGCGACTGCATTTCTGGGATTTACAGGACCCAGAGTCACTAAGGAATGATTTCATCCCTGAGTTTCTATCTGTCCCCTAATTACAGAGGCACTATAAATTGGCTTTAAATCTGTAACTTTCACCTTTCTTTCTCTTTATCCATAAACATATTATGAGGGCATAATATGATATTTCCCCACTAAGGGTGTGGATGGGTGGGTGTGTCCCTTTGGGCAGTCCTAGAATTGAAGAGACATCTAGGCTAACTCCTTGTTAAGGATGGAGAAACTGAGGCTCCAAGTAGTCTGATCCAACCCAGCTGTGTAAACTTGTGCATGTCAGATAATCTCTTAGGACTTCAATTTCTCCATCTGTAAAAATTTTGTAGCCATGGGGTAAGGATTTCATGATCAGTTGCTTTCTAAGCCCAGTGCCTGGCACAACGTAGGTGCACATACAAAGCTACGTCCTTTCCCTTTAAAGCAACTTTGCTAGAGGTCACATAGCAAATGAGTGGCAAAGCTGGGACCAGCTCCCCAGGCTCCTGTCTATTGGATCAATGCCCTTGCTCTGACAACTTGTAGCTCCTTTTTTGCAAGGATGATGAGAGGTAATGTTGAGCAGGGGTGAGTACCCACACTCTAGCATCACACCTGGATCCAAATTCTTGCTTTATCACTTAATCCACGGGAACCTTGAGAAAACTGCAAAATCTTCACAAGTCTTGGTTTTCTCATATGCAAAAAGAAAAAAAAAGTGGTGGGGGGACTATAACAAGAGAGCCCCTTAGAGGTTTGAAAGGTTCGAATGAGACAGTGTGTGCACCTTGCATAGCTCAATAAACGTTAGTTAGCATTATTACCCACAAACTTGCCACCTCCTCACTGATCTCTTCCTACCAGCAGAAATAGCCACAGGAAAAAAAGTAAACAAACAAACAGAAAGGACTCCCAGACTTAAAGGCACTTCAGGAAGTCTTCCTACCTGCTGGGGAGGGGATCCAGGCCTGACCCCAGTGGCTACTGAGGGAGGGTTTGTGGGATGGATGGGCCGGGAGGAAACAGCAGGAGATTGAGGTACAGGCCGTAGGTTGTGAGCAGCTTTAGGATGCATCACCTCAGCTATGTCCTCCATAGGTCTGCTCTCTGGTCTGGGATTTGGCTTGAAATAAAGAGGGTGTAACATTCAGTCACTCTTCCCACAAGTACTTATTATGCACCTGCTGTGTGGAAGCCCTGTTCTAAGTTCTGATGAAAGAGTAGAGAATGAGACAAAGTCCCTGCTTTGCTGGAGCATCCACTCTGATGAATGGGTGACTGCACTGGCTCAAATGGAGTTTATTAAACTCCTCTGTGCTCGGTGTGCAAAGTCATGAGAGGGACAGTGACGAGTGATAATATCAATGAATTCACTTTCACTTTGTTGGGTACTTACAATGTGCTATGTACCACATTAAGCCCTTTACCTACAACGTCCCTTTTTGCCCTCACCATACCCCACGAGGTGGGTACAATTTATTACTCCCATTTTACAGATGAGGAAACAGGGTAAGCAGGAGGACTGGGATCACATAACTCAAACTGGTCTGACTCCAAAGGCCAGCAGAGTATCTAGTTCCCTGTGTAGGTGACGGAATGCAAGCATGAATGTGCACAAATGAATGAATCTAGGTGGGAATTTCCTCACCCGGGACCGGCTGGTTTCCTTTCCAGGAGTGCAATCCCAGACACAGATGGCCCAGGTGCCAGGGCTGGTGGCCAAGCAGCACTGGAACAGGAGGAAGGGCCCTTGGACCCTGAAGAGGACCTCTCTGTGAAGCGGCTGCTGGAAGAAGAGCTGTCAAGCCTGCTAGACCCCCACACAGGTAGAGACTCCATCCATCCCACAGACCCTCCCTCCCTGCTTCTGCCCCCGTGGTCCCCTCATGGGCCAGAGTTCTGCTCCAGAGCACTGCAGAGAAATAGCCATTCTATATCTGGGGAAGAACATCAGCAACATTTAACTCCCCTGGAGCCACAGAAAGTGTTTGTTTAAAGACCAGGTGCTACTTTGATTACTAATTTTTAAAAGTATTGTAAGAACAATGAACAATTACTGAGTTCTTGGTGTGTGCCAGGGACTGGGAAAGTCTCTCATACACATTTTCGCATTTAAGCCTCCAAACTGTCCTTTGAGGTAGATATTATTAGCTCCAATTTACAGATGAGCAAATAGGTTTAAAAAAGGTAAAGTAGCCTGCCGAGAGTCACCTAGCTCACCAGTGATGGAAGGGTGTGGGACATTTGGGCCAGACTGCTCTCAGGAGACGTCCCCTTAACTCCTAAACACTCATTTGTATTTCTTTGGTGTAGTTAAATATCCCTTTCACTCTGGGAACTGACTCAACTCTTTAATGTGCTAACACTTCTAATTGAAACAAAAATAATTTTTTGTAGAGAAACAACTAGTTTTGACAATAAATACATAATGGGAACTTGAATTCAATAATCTGCTAGCTGCCCTGCCCCTGCTGTGGCCACATGTCTGACCATCCGTTGCTATGGTTTTTCTGTTTCTGTTTCACACTCCAGTTGGCTGCAAACACACTGATGACATGGCAGGGACTTCCCTTCCCTTGGTTAAAAAAAAAAACCAAAACATTTATTGAGTGTTTTCTAGGTGTTAGTCCCCGTGCTAAATACCTCATGAGAAAGTCTTATGAAGTTGGGGTTATTTACTATCCCCATTTCATAAAAACTGAGGGCCAATGATGTTTAATAATTTACCCAAGTTGTGAAGCTAATGGTTATTATTACTATCATTGTTTTTTGAGACAGAGTCTTACTCTGTCACTCTACGCTAGAGTGGCATCAGCCTCGCCCATAGCAACCTCAGACTCCTGGGTTCAAACAATCCTCCTGCCTCAGCCTCCCCAGTAGCTGGGACTACAGGTGCCTGCCCAGATAATTTTTCTATTTTTAGTAGAGATAGGATCTCACTCTTGGTCAGGCTGGTCTTGAACTCCTAAGCTCAAGTGATCCTCCTGCCTTGGCCCCTCAGAGTGCTAGGATCATGGGCGTGAAACACCCCACCTGGTCAGCTAATGGTTATTAACACGAGTGATATGGCTTTAAATTTAGAGCTGTGTTATTCATATGGCAGCCACTAGCCACATGTGGCTATTTAAATGTAAATTAATTAAAACTAGATAAAATGAAATGTTTTGTTCCACTGTCATACGGGCCACATATCAAGGGCTCAGTGGCCCCTGTGGTTAGAAAATGTAGCTTTGGACTCTCTCTGTTGGCAAATTGTGGGCTGGAATCTATGGAGTCAATTCTCACATAGTCCTACCTCCCCCTAGAGGGCATTGACCAGATGGGCTTGTGAGAAGTGGAGGACAAGGAAGGAAGAGGGACAGAAAAGCCTTTAGTGCTCTCAGGCTGGACCATTGCAAAGCTATTTACAAGTGTGCTAAGGCCTGGGGTCTTGCTGCTTGAGATAAAAGCCCCACTTAAAGATGTGATGATAATGTTTTACTGGTTGTATGAACTCACTGAATCTCACAATGACTCAGCAAGATAAGTATTACTGTCTCACCACTTTGTGAGAAGAAAAGGAGGCTCAGAGAAGTTAAGCCATTTCCCCAGGATCATACACAACTGACTCTGGCAAAGGTGGGACATGAAACCCAGGTCAGCCCAGCACCCACCTGCAGCTAGAAGTGGTGGGTAATGCTGAGGGAATTCTCCATCCTTTTCAGCCATTCTCATGTACCCCAGTGATTTTCTCATTCCAAGCTTCACTTCTTCTGAAGCTCTCTGACTCTTATGCAAAGGAAGGCCTGATTCTATACACCAAGAGGTCCATTCAAGCTTATGGCCCCAGGCTCTTAGGAAACTAAGGTTTACATTTCCCAAACATCAAGAGTTAGTATTTATGTTCATTCAGTTATTCAACATACATTCATGAAGTTCCAGACATGGGGCTAGAACCCAGGATCCAGTAGGGCAGGGGCCCAAGCTTGTCTCACAGCCTGCACAGTCCGGAATTGAATGCAAGACAGAGATTCATTTATTAATATAAAAAATGACTAGCTCTGCTTTGGAATAACTTTTTCAAATTACAAAAGTAGTATTCAGTTAATGTAGAAAAATATAGATAAACAAAAAGAGAATAAATCACTTCGGCCTAGGGGTAATTTCAGTTAACACTTTGACATATCTCCTTCCAGTCTTTATTCTGTGCACAGATTTTTAAAGCAGCTCACCTTAGGCAAACATTAAATAAATGTTGAAATATGTGTTGTTCTCCCTCCCCATTTTTTTTTTTTTTTTTAGAGACAAAGTCTCACTTTATTGCCTTTGGTAGAGTGCTATAGCATCACAGCTCACAGCAACCTCCAACTCTTAGGTTTAGGTGATTCTCTTGCCTCAGCCTCCCGAGTAGCTGGGACTACAGGCACCCTACCCACTGAGGGCTGAGCCCCAGGCATCACCCTCCCTCCCCATTTTTTTTTTAAGACACTGTTCCTTAACCACAAGACTTGTACTTTCTTTCTTTCCTCTGGCTTGGTCTCTGACGTCAGGTTTGGAACTAGTTTTCTGAGACAGGCTTTTCTGTTGAAGGGATAGGAAAGAAGGATTGTGTTGGCACTGGGAATCTACAGGGCAATTTTTTAAATTTCCAGCCACCAGGCTGAGTCCCTGCCACTGCCACTGCCCCAGTCCCTTTCCTGGGACAGCTCTCAGGCAGGCAGCCCCTTTCTAGCCTGACTCCAGGCCAGGGTTGCTTGCAGCTTGAGGGGTGAATGAATTGAGGACTTGGGGCCGGGTGGCAACAGTGAAGACCTCAGCAGCCCTGGGCCACAGGTGAGTACCTAGAGTGACCAGCAGGAAGAAGAACCAACTTTTTATTTTATTTATTTATTTTTATTTTATTATTTTTTTTTTTTGCAATTTTTGGCCAAGGCTGGGTTTGAACCCACCACCTCTGGCATATGGAGCTGGTGCCCTACTCCTTTGAGCCACAGGCACCAGCCGGAAGAGCCAACTCTTCAGAGAGCAGGCAGGATGGTACAGTCATAGAGTGTTTGAAGTCATCAGACCTGGGGTCAACTTGGGTTTGGTTTGCCTACCAAAAATGTGGCTTAACTTCTTTGAGCTTCAGTTTCTTCATCCATAAAATAGAAATGATACTCCTTTACTTTTCTTATTATTATTAGTTTTTACTTGAACCTTGAGTCATGCCTGGTGACTCATTTTATTTATTTATTTATTATTTCAGATTAATATGAAGTACAGACAATTAGGTTACATTGTTTGCATTAGGTAAAGTTCACATTGTGGTTGTAGAAATGAAACTCTTGACCTCAAAGATTTGTGTGTAGGTTCAATGAAATAATTATGTAAATTATTTGGCACATCAACCCTGGCTAAGAAAAGGGATTTCCCCTGAACTTCAGCTAGTGGTAACTTGAGAGGTCTCCCTGAGGGGCAAAAATCTTGTCTGGAATGTGGAAGACACTTAAGACCTGAAACAGGCCCGGACCAAACCGGACCTTCTTTAGAAACAGGCTGATTTCTGCTTTGAGGCCTTTCTTCTCCTCCTGCGCTGTCTCTACTGGCTCACCCGGGGGCTTTGTGGCTGTCTTCCTGCCCAGGAGCTTCCCTGTCAGGGCCTCTTCCTTTCCGTTACCCTCTGGCCACCCGTCTGTCCCCTGCCATTTCCCTTCCCTCCATTGTCCACGGCCCTCGCCCTGCCCCCAACCCCTTCCCGCGGCCTTACTCTGTCCCCCACCCCCTGCAGGCCTGGCGCTGGACCGGCTGAGTGTCCCAGACCCAGCCTGGATGGCGAGGCTCTCTCTGCCCCTCACCACCAACTACCGCGACAACGTCATCTCCCCGGACGCTGCAGCCTCGGAGGAGCCCAGGACCTTCCAGACGTTCGGCAAGGCGGCTGGGCCCGAGCTGAGCCCGACGGGCACGCGACTGGCCAGCACCTTCGTCTCAGAGATGAGCTCGCTGTTGGAGATGCTTCTGGAGCAGCGCTCCAGCGTGCCCATGGAGGCTGCCTCGGAGGCCCTCCGGCGCCTCTCGGTCTGCGGGAGGACCCTCAGTTTAGACCTGGCCACCAGCGGGGCCTCAGACTCGGAAGTGCAGGGGGACCTCAGAGGAAAGAAGGGAACTGAGGGCAGGAGCAGCAGTAGGAGGTACCTGTAAACGCACCCAGGGCATCTCTGGATCCAAGAACCAGCAGCCTTGGGAGATGGTAGGGAATTCAGGCCCAAAGGATCCCGGGACATGAGTTGGTTTCTAAAATACTAGAACTCACACTGATCAGAGGTAGCCCAAGAACTTCAGAGTGACTTATGCTGCCCCAACAGAGGAGCCCCTGGACTAACAGCTGACTGACCAAAGCAGCCCCTCCTAATGGGCTCTGACTGAATTTTTTGAAGGAGAGGGACAGTTTGTGGCTTAAGTGTTTGCTGGCAAAACACATGTAGAGTGCAAAGGGTCAGTGCCCTGGCAGTACAGATGCCTCTGCAGGCATTACGAGCAGGGGAAGGATGGCTTTCCTGGATACTGGCAGTGGGGAGCTAGATCCTGGGGATGCCAGGCAATGCTCTCTGACCTAGTAATAAAGCAAAGCAGTGGCTCCTTCTATTTGCACCTGTCAGGAGGGAGGAGGGAAGAGTAAGAGAGTCATCCAATCCCTGGCAAGAAAGTCACGCTGGGCCTGGACAAGAGTGGGGCACTTTGATGCACAGTGACAGGTGCGCAGAGGATGGGCATGTGTACTCCTGACCTCACTCCTCTATCACTATGTTATCAAATAATCTGCTTCTCAGCTGGAAAATTCAGGCTAAGAAAAGCACCACTATTTATAGAGCATTTACATGAGCCAGGCACCAGGCTTTACAATAGGACTTAATTTTATTTTCCAACAATCTTATGAGGGAGATATTCATTATCCCCATTTCACAGACAAGGATACAAGGCTTGGAGAGGGTCAGTGTCTTTCCCAAGATTAAGCAGGGAGCAGAGACAGAGCAAGGAGCTGGTCCAGGAACAAAACCTATGTCCTCAACCTTGACACCAGACTTCCCTCCAAGGAAAGGAAAAGCCCTAGAGGTGAGCTATTGCCAGCAGTGGACTTGTCTGAGTACCTCTGGGAAACACTGTTGAAATGAACCATTTCCAAAGTCTCAAATTGTTGAGTCCAAATGCGGGCCCACACATTTTTGCATATCCAAGGATACCACAGGGTGAAAGGAATTTGGATCCGACTTAATTCAGGCCCCCACCCCTATGCTTCCCCAGCGAGTAGCCCTTCAAGTGCAGAAGTCACCTTTCCTGACCTCCATTTGAGGATAGACCTTCCCCTGTCATTGCAAGTTTGGGCTCATGCATTCAGGTCTCAGAGGACACCGTGTGAAATGGGTCTATGAAATCGGCACTGACAGCAGCCAACATTTCAGGGAAGGGGAAAGTGAAGAAACAGCAGATATTTTCCCAAGGCTCCCCCTTATAATGTTCCTGGAAATTTTCAAGCAGTCATTCAGCTAGCTTCTGAATCGTGTGGGGCTGGCTCTCCTGGACACTGAAGGCAAAATTTCCTCTATCTGCTTCTCCTCTTGTCCTCTCTCAGAGCTCAGTGCTCATGTTTACTGTCTACGCAGCAGTTCTCAACCTGTGGGTCGTGACCCCTTTGTAACAATGAAAATATATCATGGCATTAGGACAGCCAAGAACCACTGGTCTACAGAAATGGGCCAGAGGCAGTGCCTGTAGCTCAGTGGGTAGAGTGCCGGCCACATACACTGACACTGGCAGGTATGAACCCAGCCTGGGCCAGCTAAAACAATGACGGGGGCGGTGCCTATGGCTCAGTGGGTAGGGTCCCAGCCCCACATACCAAGGGTGGCTGGTTCGAACCTGGCCCCAGCCAAACTGTAACAAAAAATAGCCGGGCCTTGTGGCAAGCGCTTGTAGTCCCAGTTACTCAGGAGGCTTAGACAAGAGAATCGCCTAAAAGCCCACGAGTTAGAAGTTGCTGTGAGCTGTGATGCCACAGCACTCTATTGAGGGCAATAAAATGAGACTCCGTCTCTGAAAAACAAAACAAAACAAAACAAAACAATGATGGCTCATTGCCTATAGCACAGTGGTTACCGTGCCAGCCACATACACCAAGGGTGGTGGGTTCGAACCTGACCCCAGGCTAGCTAAACAACGACAACTGCCACAAAAAATAGCTGGGCATTGTGGCGGGCGCCTGTAGTCCCAGCTACTTGGGAGGCTGAGGCAAGAGAATCGCTTAAGCCCAAGAGTTTGAGGTCGCTATGAGCCATGATGCCACGGACACTCTACCAAGGGCAACATAGTGAGACTCTGTCTCAAAAAAAAAAAAAGGAAAAAAGAAATGGGCCAGATATATCCCCAACTAGAGATAATGAACATCAAATGTACTTAGAATATAATATAGCATCATTATTTCATTATTCCATTTTACAGATGAGAAAAATGAGGTCCCCAAAAGTTAAATACTCAGGGGAAGGATCTGTGAGTCTCTGTCACCTCACTCCAGGCCAAAGATATTTTCTAATAAGATCTCTGATTTTCTTTCTTCTTTTTTTTGGGGGGATCACTTTGTTGTCCTAGGTATGCCGTGGCATCACCAGCTCATAGCAACTTTAAACTCTTGGGCTTAAGCGATTCTCTTGCCTCAGCTTCCCAAGTAGCTGGGACTATAGGCGCCTGCCACAACACCCGGCTATTTTTTATTGTAGTTGTCATTGTTGTTTAGCTGGCCCATGCTGGGTTCGAACCCGCCAGCCTCAGTGTATGTGGCTGGTGTCATAACCACTGGGCTACGGGTACCAGCCAAGATCTCTGATTTTTAAGCTTGTTCACAGAGCTGTTAGGTTTTGAAGGTCAAGGACAGAGGCTGGGGGAAACCAAGCAGGCAGGGTCTCCAGCCTGACCAGCCAGGGGCGTGGCACAAAGTGACACTATTTGCTGAATGGATGTATGAGGTCTGACAATTAAGTTCACGAACTCATCCTAGAAAAAGTGCTATGTACCTCATTGCTGAATATCACTACAGTCACCTTCGCAGTACTCCCCTTGGCCATTTGGTGACCATTGAATACATGGGGCATCTGCATCACTCTAATTCAAAAGCCCTTAATCTATAGTCCTTGGACCCTCTGAACACTAGGCAAAACTTTATGCATTTTCTAGGCAGATAGAAAGTTCACATCATATTCTCAAAGGAGCATGTGACCTATAAAAGGTTATGCAGCAGTGCTTTAAGATACTATCTAAACCTCCACAGACATGGACAATTATGGTAATAACCAGTCTGACCTTTATCTATTTCAACTCCTCATTTTATAGCTGAAGAAATAGAAAGAAATGGTGAATAACTTGCCCATGGCTACCTGGAAGCTGTGTGGCAGAACTAGGATTTGGCTATGGGATTTATATGGTAGTCTTTCTAATACTTCAGGAGTTCTTAACCTAGGGTCCTTAGGCTTCAAGATCTATGAACCTGCTGAGTTGTATGCAAAATTGGGAGGATATGCCTTTTTCTAGGGGAAGGAGTATGTGCTTTCGTCAGATTCTCAAAGTGTCCATGACCTAAATAAGATTAGGAACCACTGCAATCCTCTAAGTGGGTCCTCAGCTCTGTCTCCCCTGTATAGCCTAGAGAATTCAAAGGCAGAGCTGTTCCTGTTCTAAGGCAAAACTTTGATCAGGTTTGGGGTGTGTGTTTGCAAGTGTTGATGTTCTCCCCTGGACCATGCATCCCCTCCCAGAATGCTGATGTCAGCACTTTTCTCAATAACAGGCTGAGAGTGAGAAAGTGTATAGGGTGACAGAACTGGGTGTGCTGAACAGAAAGGTTACAGAAACTTCTTGACATCAGCCAAGATGTCAAAGCTGAGACTTTGTACATGCTCAAAACATTTTCCACCAAGATGGGCTCTGTCTCCTGGGAGATTGAGGGAGCAGGTGAGCCAGCAAACACTCAGTTAAATGTCGTCTTAATTTGGAAAGCGCAGAGGGACATTTTTTATCAATAGTCAGCTGTTCTCCAGTACCGGGAGTACAATGCAGTGCTCGCCCAGAGCCTGCGGGCAGCTCAGAGATTGACAGATAGCCTTCTCGTCTGTCACCCAACTTCAGTTTGGCAGCTCACTGACCCTACCTCTCCTCTGGCTGGAACAAGAGACGGCAGCCACTACCCTTGGGACTCTGGAGAGAACCAAATCCCCCAAAAGAGAAGACAGTAAGGGGAGGAGGGAGTCTTAGCACAGGCTCACCCTGGCACATAGTATGTACCTAGAAAATAGGTCAGCATTTTCTAGTCTCTAGTAAGTTTGGGGGACAGTGGAGGAGGTATGGCATCTAATCAGAAGTACTTATTCAACAAACATTTTGTTTTTATTGGGTAATTAGTGCCACTGCTAAGTGCCAGAAGTAGCACAAAAATAACAATGGGGGGAGAGGTAATCAAAATCATTCATTCATTCAAATTATTTAAAATTATTCATTCAAATTATTTCAAGCACGTACTATGTGCTGGACAGGCTTGGTGCTAGGCATTGGATGGATGGGGGGACGACGAATACACTCACTCACTCATTCCTTGAATAAATATTTACTGAACATCTAAGTGTCCTGCACTGCACTAAAGATATAATGAACCAAACAGCCTTGTTCCACATTAGCGTCAGGGCTCCCTGACACTATCTCCATACAAGGAAACTGAGGTAGTAGAGCTCCATGTGAAAATCTCATTGCTGAGGCTGCCAGGCCCCAAACCTTGGGTTATCCAGCATCCTGACCCAGGATGGCCTTGCTGAGAGGGCCGCCTCCCTGTCCTCCTCACACATTTCCTCTCAGGGCACTGATGATGAATCATTAATAACAGAATTTTAATGGCAAAGCACAGCAGTTCTGGGGCTGGTAAAGCCCATCCCCTGGGACTGCAGTGACTGAACAGCCAAAGTTTTCTGGTCCCTTGACGACATCACTCACAACTCTTCCATCCTTCCCTCTGCACAAGGAGAGGCCCTTCCTTTTTAAAATGGACAGCTTAAAAATATCCCACTCCCACTCCATAGTGATTGATGGGAGGGAGAGACACTCAGGGAAAGCTGGCCCTCACCACAGAACACAGTGTTCACCACTGTCTGAACTGCCCCTTGGCCCCGGGCCTGGCTAAGGGGAAGCCATACTCAGAGAACCTAAGAGGACAACGAGGTGCAGAAGCTAGGTGGTGGGGCTCTGTGGGGAGGGCAGGTGGTGACATTTTGTGCAGAGGGTGCCTCAGGAAGGCTCATAAGCAATCTGCTGGGAAATGGGCTCTGCTCGGTTCAGTGAGGGAAACATCGGGTTAATCTGCTTCTTCACTGGAGGACTTCTCGGAACCTTGAATATGCTGATGCTGGATGTGTATTGTGAATCTATAAAAAGGGACGTCTGGTGTAGTGCTTCCCAAACTTATTTGACCACAGAAACCTTTTTTTTTTTTTTTTTTTTTTTTTTTGGCAGAGGTTAGTTCATGGCATGGCTTTAAACCCTGGAGCCTTGGCTCGGTGCCTGTGGCTCAAGTGGCTAAGGCACCAGCCACGTACACCTGAGCTGGTGGGTTCGAATCCAGCCTGGGCCCGCCAAACAATGATGGCTGCAACAAAAAAAATAGCTGGGCATTACTATTACTGCTATTATAATTATCTTTAAATGTTCCATGTTCTTTATTGCCCCTAGACTTTAACACAGTTTGTTTCCTCTGCCTGGATCACACCCTCTTCCCTTTATTCATTCACAATCATCTTTTAAGTAACAAGTAAAATGTATTTCCAGGGGCTCAGTGCCTGTGGCTCAAGCGGTTAAGGTGCCAGCCACATATACCTGAGCTGGCGGGTTCGAATCCAGCCTGAGCCTGCCAAACAACAATGACGACTACAACCAAAAAAACAGCCAGGCGTTGTGGTGGGAGCCTGTAGTCCCAGCTACTTGGGAGGTGGAGGCAGGAGAATTGCTTGAGCCCAGCAGTTTGAGGTTGCTGTGAGCTATAATGCCATGGCTCTACCCAGGGTGACAGCTTGAGGCTCTGTCTCAAAAAAACAAAACAAAACAAAACAAAACCTGAGCTTTACCCAGTGTGTATGAAGTCTCTAACCTGCACAGAGTGTTGCACTAAGTATGAGGGATACTGAAATGCAAAAACATCTAGCTCCCTGCTCCCCAAGAAAAAACCTGTGGGAGGCAGCCATGTGCAGGGTCCAACCAGTATAAGGCTGGTGTGTAGAACAGCCCTGGAAAGAGAGCTGGGCACAGAGCTAGAGGAGGCAGCTTCAGCGCCAGCAGTGAGAGGAAGGTGTTGGGAAAGTGTGGCAGGGACTATCAGTGGTTGGGAAACGTGGAGTGGGCAGAGAGGGAAACACGGACAATTCTCCCACCATCCAAATCCTCCCACCTTGAACTGACTAAGCTGGTTGGTCCTTCACACTCAGTCACCAGGCAGTGGGACCTCAGTCCCTCCCACCACCCCCACCCTAACCATATCTATGCTATTGAACCTGGGCTAACATCCAGAAGCCTGGAACAGCTATTCACAAATTCAGTAATTGGATTCTTTAGTGTTGACTCAGAAATCATTTTTTTCTAAGTCTTTCTCTTGGAAAAGCTTTTAAGACCCTTTAAATTAGTTAATGGAGAGGTTAGAGCTGAGGATGGCGCCTTGGCTTTCAGCATCCTCAACCATCTCCCAGCTCTCCCCAACACACTCAAAGATAACAGTGATAAGATAAACCAGTATCTGTTTTATTAAACACAAAGACATTTCTAGCATACCTTTCCCAAAAGAGGACCTCAAAATCGCACTCTCCTGCTCCTTACTCCCTCCTATCAGTAGAATGATAATAATGCTTTCACATAAAATTACAGTGTGAGCTGATGGAAAAGAACCATGGACCGGAAGTCAGGAGGCCCAGTCCTCATCCTGGGCTGGCAACTCATAAAGCCATGCAGTCACCAGCATCAATCACTCTGCCTCCCACGGCCCAAGTGAGCACCACAGTCCCTTCTATGGTGAAACGCCCTGCCATTCATCCTGCTTGGTAGGAGGGCAGAGACCATTGTCCTTGGTCTTCAACTGAGGAAATAACATGGCAAGTCAAGTCCCTCCTCCACAGTGACACAGCCAGGCAAACTGCAGAGCCAGAACCTGGGTCTGCACACACTAGCCTGTTCTTTTCTGTGCTGAGCAGGTGCTTCAGGTTTTGGGAAGGTGGCTGGATAACTGGCCTCATCTTTGGGACTCAAGTTGTGATATGTGTCTGAGCACCCGCAGGCTCCATCTTTAGGGCTGAAATAAGGTTTGAAAAAGTCAAGCAAATGCATCCCAGGTTTTAGGCAAGAAATTCCTCCCTTTCAAATCAAAGGTGAAACAAAAACAATCATGAATCCACTGTCATGAACAAAGGCAAATGCTGGAGCTAGTGTCAGGGATAAGATGATTCAGTGTTTTCCAAGTGTCAGCCATTCATGGAACCATGCCCATGATTTTGCCACCTCTCTCTTTTTTGCTGTTTTCTTTAAATTAATCTACTTTTTAAAAAAGTGTTTGTTTTTTTTTTTTGCAGTTTTTGGCTGGGGGCTGGGTTTGAACCAGCCACCTCTGGCATATGGGGATGGCACCCTACTCCTTTGAGCCACAGGTGCCGCCCTTTTTAACATTTTTTAATTAATTTTTTTTTTTTTTTTTTTGAGATAGGGTCTTGCTCTGTTGCCCAGGTTACAGTGCAACCTCAAATTCCCAGGCTCAAGCAATCTTCCTACCCCTGAAGTAGATGAGACTACAGGCAGGTGCTACCAGGCCCAGCAAATTTTTAATTTTTTAAATTTTTGTAGAGATGGGGTCTCACTATGTTATTTGGGCTAGTCTTGAACTCCTGGCCTTCAGTGATCTCTCACTTTAGCCTTCCAGAGTGCTAGGATTACAGGCATGAGCCTCTCGCCCTGGCTTATGGAGTTAAAACTCAGGTATTTCGGTGGGGCATGGTGGCTCATGTCTGTAATCCCAGCAATCTGGGAGGCCAAGGCATGTAGACTGCCTAAGCTCAGGAGTTCGAGACCAGCCTGAGCAAGAATGAGACCTTGTCTCAAAAAAAAAAAAAAAAAAGAAAAAAGCCAGGCATTGTGGTGGGCACCAATAGTCCCAGCTACTTGGTAAGCTAAAAGGATCGCTTGAGCCCAAGAGTTTGAGGTTGCTGTGAGCTACGATGCCACAACACTTTATCAAGGGTGACAAAGTGAGACTCTGTCTCAAAAAAAAAAAAAAAAAAAAAAAACCTCAGGTATTTGTTAAAGTTAACTTTATCCGAGGTATAACACCTGTAAAACTATAGGTCAATATGCTAGCCCTATTTTCATATTATATATGAAATATGTAACTATTTTAAAATAAAAAATACTAATTTGAGTATCACCTTAAATGCTCTTTGTGAACCATCAGAGACAGTTACATACATCAGACACTGGCAAACAATGGCACAGCTTATGTATGAGGAAACTTAGGCCTGGGAAAGGAGAAGGTAAGTGATTTGCTCAAAGACAAAGGTTAAGGGGAGGACTAACATCTCTGGACCCTTCAGTAGAGTTTTTCACAAGTCACTGAATGAATCTTTTTGGTGTACCAGAAATGACTGTGAAGGCTACCAAAGCTCAGCTGTGAGACTACCAAGTGGGGAAAAAGGTCAAAGTCATTTACTAGCTATGCCCTTGAAATTGTTTGGGAACCTAGGCTCCCATTGGAATTTCTACCCTGGAAAGAGAAACTGACACTATTTTTGTCAACCAAGGTCCCAGCCCCCTTGGTTCCGAAGAGATACCACTAACTGCGTTTTATCTTACCTTAACCAAAACCCAGTCTTACGAGACTCCTTTCCAAGGGGTAAGGGTGTGGAGGCATAGCCCTGCTGGGAATTCCAGGGCTGCCTCTGAGATGCCCGCTTCTGCAGAGGAGGCCAAGGTTCCCTGTGCTTGAGGCATGTGGGAGGCCTGAGGTTCCTGCCAGCAGAGTATTCAGGCTGTAGAGGGAGGGGCTGGAGAAAGACTTCAGTCCTTTAACTGCCAGGTCTCTGGGCCCTGGGGCTAAAAGAAGAGGAAGAGCAGCTCTTACTCATACATATTCCTCAACTTCTACTTTAGAGAAAGGACTGCTTAAAGGGCTTGGTTCCCTCTGGCATTGTTAATTTAGCCCAACCCCAGAGACTCTTAGAGACCTAAAGGGTAATTCAGACAACTTTACCACATTATCTCTCCTAAAAATACCATCAGAGCTGCCACCATTTATTCAATACCTACTGTGTGTTGGGCTGTGCTAAGCCCTTTATAGTTATCTCATTTAATCTTCACAACCACCTAATGAGTAAGAGGTAAAGAAACTCAGGCTCAAAGCCAGGGAGTCCATGTTCGGTGAGTTAAAACTCAGGTTTATCTGACTCTAAAAGCTGTGGTCTTAACCACTGCTAGGGTGAGAAATGGTAAGGAGACTAGGGTTATGGCTCCCATCTTCTCTGTCACAGGGTACTGAGCTTAGGGGAGGAACCCTGTTGCGTCTGTACCTGCTGCTTCCATGGTAAAGAGAGTCCGAACCCTCTCCTGGGCAAGCTCATTTCCCAGAGCTGCTGACTGCTGGTAACATCTCAAGGCCTCTCTCAGATTCCTCTGCACACCAAGGCCTTTCTCATAGCAAATGCCCAAGTGGTACCTGCTTTGTGAGTCCTAAAGCAGAAGAAAATGGACAGAGACACACATGCAGGTCTGAGGAAGGGAAACACTGAGGCAGGAGCAAGATGACGTTGGGCATACTAGGGCTATCCATGCAGGGTTGAGGCCCAGCCCTGGCCCACCCCCACACCAAGGGATCCCAATGATGAAATGCTAGAGGCCTGCCCACCACAGAGGAGATGTGATCCCTTCACCCAGGGAGAGTCCAGCCACAGCAGTATGGAAGGTTCTCTTGCTGGGGCTGGATCAAAGTATCTAGAAGTGAAAGACAATAGGGAACAGCCTGCTGAGGGAATCCTGGGAGGCAGGTTCCTACACTGTCCTGACAGAGCAAGGAGAGTTGGCTCCCCCAGTGCCCCACAAGCCTTCCTGAATCTCTGCCTGAGAGGGGTGCAAGGCATAAATTACAAAGAATGTGTTTTTCTTTTTTTTCTTTTTTTTTTTTTTTTGAGACAGAGTCTCACTTTGTAGCCCTGGGTAGAGTGCTGTAGCATCATAGCTCACAGCAACATCCAACTCTTGGGCTTAAGCGATTCTCTTGCCTCAGCCTCCCAAGTAGCTGGGACTACAGGAACTCGTCACAACGTCTGGCTATTTTTGCTGCAGTTGCACTGCTGTTTTAGCTGGCCGGGGTCGGGTTTGAACCCACCACCCTTGGTATATAGGGCCTGCACCCTACCCACTGAGCCACAGGCGCTGCCCCTGTTTCTTGTCTTTTAAAAGGTTAAGCCCTTTATCCACAGCTCTGGATCCTCTGACTGAGAACCATTCTCTTCTGAAAGGCAGTATCAAGTAGGGACTGAGTACATAGCTGTTCATATAGACTACCTTAACAGCATGACTTCCAATCATGGTTCTATCACTCACCAGCTGTGCAACCTTAAGCATGTTACTTTACATTTCAGTGCCTCAGTTTCCTCACCTATGAAGTGGAGATAATAATGACAAGTATCTTAGGAGGTTGTTGTAAGGATTAAATATGTTACTATTTTTGGCTGGGCGCCTGTAGCTCAGTGGTTAGAATGTGGCTACATGCTCTGGGGCTGGTGGGTTTGAACCTGGCCTGGGCCTGTTAAACAAACAAACAAACAAACAAACAAACAAACAAAAATAGCTGAGCTTTGTGGTAGGTGCCTGTGGTCCCACCTACTAGGGAGGCTGAGGCAAGAGAATTGCTTGAGTCCAAGAGTTTGAGCTATAATGCCACGACACTCTACTGAGGGTGACAAGGTGAGACTCTGTCTCAATAAAAATAAATAAATAAATAAACAAATAAATAAATATGTTACTATATAAACAGTGCCTATATTAGTGCTGTTATCACTCCCCTTAATCTCTCCCTTTCTTTTTTTTTTTTGTAGTGTTTGGCCGGGACCAGGTTTGAACCCGCCACCTCCAGTATATGAGACCAGCGCCCTACTCCTTGAGCCACAGGTGCCACCAATCTCTCCCTTTCTACTGGAACACTTTCCTCATATTCACTCTCTCAATTTAAGAAAACAAAACACTGTTAACTCCCAACCACGGTCTCATTTCTTTTCTACCTGCTATAGTCACATTTCTGGAAAGGCTGAGCCCCCACTTCTATAACATGCAGGCCAAGGTCTCTCAGGTAAATGTGTCATGACTACAGGCCAGGTTACAATACAGCATCAGACACACCCAACTCTGCAACGCTGCTTAAGACAAACCCACATAACAGGTAACAGACCTCCCTTTGTGCACTCTCCTCTCAGCATGCTGGTCTGATTCAAGCAGGCCAGGGTGCCCGAGGCTTGCTTAGCACATAACCGTGCAGGACCACCCAACCTGAGGAAGCTCTGTGGGGCTATTTCAAACAAAGGAAGGCACAGAGACCGGTAATAACTGGGGACTTTAGTCCCCTTTTGCCAGCTACTACAGATATTTTGGGTAACAGAGTAGACAAAAAAAAGTATTCTCATGCCCAAGAGTTGAACGAAGCTATCAGCCTGGCAAAAAAAAAAAAAAAAAAAAAAAAAAAAAGAAAGCAGTATTCATCCATATAGGGAAATTATAGTACATAAATATTGCTTATTTTAATCTAGGCCTCAGGTTCTTCAAGATGCAACTCAAAAAATACACTGATCACATACACTTGAGGAATACAGCAAACCTAAGATCACTTTCCCAGTGATTCACACTGACATAAAGCTTTGAAATCTCCTGCATTAAAGATAACTGTTTAACTCAGTATTTCCAAACCCCAATTAATTCCTTCATATTACTTACAAATTCCCCATGGATCTAATGCTCCATTCCATTGGAATGCCAACGCCCTGGTTCAGACAACCAGACCCCCCACCCTCCAAACTGCCTAGTGTCTCCACCTTATGTGTCTTCTGACTTCCCTGGGCTTCCACCACTCCTAATGATGCATTTCTGTGAGTGCAGCTTACAGTGTGCTCTCACACCTGTTATCTACTTAGATTTTGATCCTCACAACAATGCCGTGAAATAGTGGACAGGTAACATTAGCAGACATGCTGACTTTAAAGACAAGGGAACAGGGCTGAATCAAGAAATGACTGGGCCCAGTAGTGTGCTAGTGAATGTTTAAGAACTGGCTTTCTAAGAGGGTTAAAGCCCTGCTTTGTAGCATTTAGCAATTTCTGTGGTACAAATACTCTTCCCACAGGATTCTAAGCTTCCTAGAGCTCTTACAGCCTGGTGCAAGCCAGCACCCATATACCACTGGATTTGCCCAAGGGTCACACAGTAGGTCAGCAAGTGCTAAGACTTGAAGCCAGACTTCTATCAAAGGCTCCAATCAAACGCTCTTCTAAGCACAGAAGAATTCAGTACTACTTCCCAAATCCCTTGTTTTATCAGACTTGATCCCCGACATGCCTGGATACCAGAGATCTCATACCCCATTGTTGGCTGCAAGCCAAAGATACTTCACAGCCCTCTGCTCATCCAGGTATGGCTCCTTGGTGAAAAGCACTCCAAGGAAAGCCTGGGCCTATGGTGAAGGAGAAGGGAAAAAGGGCATCTTGGTCACTTTCAGGCTCTACACGCCCCGGGGACCTCTGACAGACCCTGCCAATGGCACTCACCTCTCTCAAGCCTGAGTCTGCAGCCTGCTTCAGCAGGGACACTGCCTTCTGCTGCTCAGGGCCCCATGAGGAAGCTGGGTCTTGCAGTAGGCACCTGGCATAGCGGTACTGAGCCAGGCTATGGCCCTGGTTGGCAGCTAATTGGTAATAAAGGACGGCCTGGCGAGAAGGAAGAAACACCCAGTCATCTGGTAACTCTAACAGCACTTTCTTCTTTGTGTGAAATTTGAAAACATTATTTTAATTAAATAATACATAACCATTATAGACTAGTCAGAAGCCAAAATTTAAAAATATAAAACAAAAATAGAAACATAAAATCCTAAGAAACCCTGCCTCCTAAAGATCATTTTCTGTTAAAATTTTAGTATATAACTTTGCAAATTTCTTCCCACATATATAAGTGTTATATACACACACACATATTTAAGTGTATGTGTGTATATATATATAGAGAGAGAATTGGATCGTACTACACTATTTTGCAACTTATTTTTTTAGCAATACGCTATGAATGTCATTCTTTCCCAATAAATATAGATCTAGCACATCATTTTTAAGGCCCAAATACAGATGACATTAATCAGTTTTCCTTTTTTTTTTTAGAGAAAGAGTCTTACCCAGCCTGGTGTGCAGTGGCCCAATGATAGCTTAGTATAACCTTGAACTCCTAGGCTCAAACAATCCTCCTGCCTTACCCTCTCAAGTAGCCCCACTAACTTTTTTTATTTGTAGAGATGGATCTCACTATGGTGCCCAGGTTGGTCTTGAACTCCTGGCCGTAAGTGATCTTCCCACTGCAGCCTTCCAAAGTGCTAGGATTACGGGTGTGATCTACTATGCCCAGCCATAACCAATTTCTTTTGAAGGAACTTTGTATTGCTTTCCCTTTTTTTGCTTGCACATACAACTCTAAGGAATATATTCCTATATAATCTCTTTGTGTAGTTATCCTGATTTTTTTTTTTTTTAAAGAGACAAGAGTTGCCTTCGGTAGAGTGTTGTGGCGTCATAGTTCACAGCAACCTCCAGCTCTTGGGCTTAGGTGATTCTCTTGTCCCAGCCTCCCAAGTAGCTGGGACTACAGGCGCCTGCTACAACACCCACCTATTTTTTTGTTGCAGTTTGGCGAGGGTCGTGTTTGAACCCGCCACCCTTGGTATATGGGGCTGGCGCCCTACTCACTGAGCCACAGGTGCTGCCCTAGTTATCCTACTTTAAAAAATTAATTAATCTGGCTTGGTGCCTGTGGCTCAAACGGCTAAGGCGCCAGCCACATACACCTGAGCTGGCGGGTTCGAATCCAGCCTAGGCCTGCCAAACAACGACAGCTGTAACCAAAAAATAGCCGGGCGTTGTGGCAGGCACCTGTAGTTGCACTCAGGAGGCAGAAGCAGGAAAATTGCTTGAGCCCAGGAGTTAAGAGGTTGCTGTGAGCTATGACGCCACAGCACTCTACCCAGGGCAAAAACTTGAGGCTCTGTCTCAAAAGAAAAAAAAAAAAAGAATTAATCCATTCGCCACAGTACTATTCTAGCCTCTGAGAATACAACTGCAAAGAAGGCAAAATCCTTGCCCTCCCTGAGTTTTCAGTCTAAATTCCCCAAAGCTAGAGCTTCTTCTTTATTTTTCCCCTTGCAGCTGGGCTGGGACCAAGTGGGAGAGAGAAGTGGAACTCCCCCCCCCCCCCACCTTGACCACTGCTCATTTCTAGAGATCACTCTTGGCAGCCCAGCAGAGGGGTCAGGCCTGGAGGGCAGGGGAGAAGGTGCAGTACCTTGCTAATGTCCCTTGGGGTGCCTCTGCCATGCTCATGACACAGACCCGTGTTGTACTGTGCTTTGCTGTAGCCACGGTCTGCAGCTTTCTGGAAGTAAGAAAAGCCTGCTGTGTAGTCCCCATTCCTCATGTTCTCTGTTCCTGTAAGAAAGCACAGGGCACAAACATAGCTTCCCCTGTGAACTTCCCCACCTCGTCAGCCAGATACCTATATACTCCTCATCTGATCCCAAACTCCTTCCTTTGTTGTTTGTCTTAGATACTCTGCATATGTTCCTATCCTCTGAATAATTCACTGTTTTTCCACAGACATTAGTGGGTTCCGCGCTCCTATAAGCCATTCCTCCATCTCTTGGTAATAGCTTCCAGATTTGTCATAGGGAACAACCCCTCCTCCAGTGCTGTCAATGAATATGCCCATATGCTTCCCAATCAAGAAGACTCTCAGGAATCTCAATGTTGACTTGTTGGGACAAGGAGAGAAAACAGTCCTTGTAGGTTTATTTTGATAGCAGCAATCTGAAGATACTTTCTATCAGTTGCTTCCCCCTGGGTCTCAGGAGCTTCCTTGATCCCTATCCTTTCAGAGGCTTGGCAGGTCACTGAATCCCAATTGATTCCTTTTGAGCTTAAGTTTGCCAGAGCAGGTTTAGGTTGCTTGTAACCAACAAACCCCAACTGACACAAGTGATATTGTTAATTTTGTTTTATGAGGCAACTGGGAGCAGTAATATAAGAAACAGACATAAGATCTGAATGCAGATAAGTTCCAACTGCAAAGCCCACACTCTTTTCATTGCCCAAATGAAAAGGAAAGAGGAAAGGAGTGGGCACAGCCAATTCCCAGCTCTAAACCTTTACTCAAACTGTCTCTCCTGCCTGGGATCCCTCTTTCTGCCTCTACCATCAGGCCTCCCATCCTGTTTCTGCTCTAGAAACTTCAGACCACATTCAGGTCTTAAACACTTTTTTGGCACTTACTTAATATATGTGTACCAATCCTCTCTTTCTATGAACTAAACTGTTTTAAGCGTACAAGTCCTGCCTCCTCAATTAGACTGCAAAATCCTGGAGGCAGAAACAGAAAAAGAATGTAGAAAAAATAATTCTGAGCTTGGTGCCCGTAGCACAGGGGTTATGGTACTGGCCACATACATGGAGGTTGGTGGGTTCGAACCCGGGCCACACCAGCTAAACAACAACTGCCACAAAAAATAGCTGGGCATTGTGTCAGGAGCCTGTATTCCCAGCTACTTGGGAGGCTGAAGCAAGAGAATTGCTTAAGCCCAAGAGTTTGAGGTTGCTGTGAGCTGTGACACTACAGCACTCAACTGAGGGCGACATAGTACGACTCTGTCTCAGGAAAAAAAAAAAAAAAGAAAGAATTCTGCATAGGATGAAAGTTCTATACAAATGCAAAATATGATGATGGCTTATGCTCCCTTTGTGTTCTGCCACAGTGCTTAGCACTTGCTGAATAAATGAATATATGAACGAAAGGATGGTAAGAATATTCTGAGAGACTAATCTGGCCATCAAAATTATAAAAAAACTAATGAAGTAGAAGCCAGGTTCCATTCAGCCACCAGGGAATTACAGAAAGTTGCCTTCCTGCTTCCTGAAAACTTACTATCCAGGGTTGCCAGAGCCTTCAGTCCTTGAGAAGAGTCAAGAGGGCAAAGGATCCCACTTCATTCTCATACCCCACCTGGCTCTGTTGATATACCCTAATCCAGCTGCTCATCTCAATCTCCTCTTCATCTAGCCTAGACCACGCCTCCTCATGTTGTGCTCAGCTGTCAGTAACAGCTCCTATAAGTCTCTTGTTTCCTCTCTGGCATCCCTATAATCCACATCTGTCTACACAACAGCTAGAGAGATCTTTTGAAAAGTAAATCAGATCATGTTACTGCCCACCTTCTGCTCCTGCTTAAAACCCTCCAACGGCTTCCTATCTCACCTAGAAAACCCATATTCTTTACCTTGACTCAGAAGGCCTCACCTTACTTGGCCCCTCCTGCTTCTCTGACTTCATCTCCTACTCTTCGCTCCAGACACACCTTTCTCTTTTTCCTTTAACCACCAGAATTCAATCCTGCCTCAGGACCTTTGCACTTGCTGTTCCCTCCATTTGGAAAGTTTTCTCCAGATGGAAATAAGAGTGGCTTGTTTTTGTCAGTCAAGTCTTAGCTCAAGGTCTTCCCTTCAGTGAACACTTCCAAATCCAAAGTTGCTCCTTGCCCAAGTCACTAACACATCCCCTGTTTTATTTCCTTCCTATTTATCACCATCTGAAATTCTTTTTGTTTGCCAGTTTATTGCTTTTCTCTCTTTCAACTCAACTGTCAACTCCATGAAAGTAAGAACTTTGTCTTGTGAATCACTATATCCCTACTACCTAAACTAGGGCCTAGCAAAAGGTAAATGCTCAACAAATTTGTTCTCAGTGAATCCTTACCCATCTGCCCATTAGACTCTGAAAGATGCTACTGGGAGTTTTGGTCTCCACATTAGAAGGCCTAAAACTTGAGCCAATCACTATGGAGACCAAGATAAACGATGAAGGGTCATTTGGAGCCTCCAGGTGTAGGCAAAAGGTTCCTATTCACGCACTCAAAGGCCTGCTTCAAACTTCAGGAGCCTGATCATTCCTATGTGTGGCAGACAATGCTAGGTGTCCTCCAAGCCGGTTTCCTCCTTCAGACATAATAGAATTTTCAAGTAAGTACAAAGTTATTCAGCTAAAGATAATATTTCTAGCCTCCTCTGTGACTAGGTATGGCCACAAGCCTACATTCTGGACAAACATCTGTGTAACTTCTAGGTCATGCCCTTAAAGTCCCTAAAGGAGTGGTCCTTCAGCCTCCCCACCTTCTTCCTTCCAGCTAGCTAGAATAAGGATATGAGCGAAGGAGCTGGAATAGCCAAACTGGAGCTCAAGACAGGAGGCAGTTTTAAGAATGGCAGTACACACTTGAATAAGAATAGATCTCTGACACCACTGAGCCACCACACGCCAGACGTGGTCTACTAACCTGGGAGAAAATAAAATCTCTCTTGTTTAAAGTGCTCCCTGCTCTGACTATATGTGATCCACTCCACACCCTTCCCAATTTCTCATCTTCCTGCCTTAAGGCAGGATCCATTCAGTTACCTAAGAAGTTGAAAGCAATGGAAACACTGAGCTGGAACAGCTGCTGAATGGAAGTCACAGCCTCTTCGAGGGAAAGAGTATTTGATTTTTCTTGTTCCTAGGGAAGGAATAGAAATATTAATCAAGGGAGAGTTCACTGGAATTACCACCTGCTGAAGAGAACGTTATAGGGATCTGGGTGGTTAACTCTGGATAATACCTTCTTTTCACCAGTGGGCTGAAGCTGGGCTGGTTTTGCCTTGGACTTGAAACTACTGCTGGCATGCAAGAAGCCCAAATCAGTGGGATCTACAAAGGAAAGGCCGATAGCCAGTCAAGACAACAGAGAAAGATATTACTTCTTCTTTTCTCCTCCTCTCCTAATGTACCCAAGCTCTCCATCCAGCACATTTGCCAACGGGGAATATGCAGCAACCAACATCCATTTGCCCTACTCCCCCTGCCTCGCCTTCTGCTAGTCCTCTAAGGTGGGGACGTACCTTCCTCTGAGGAGTCCTGAGGACCTGCTGCTCTCAAGTTGCTATATGAAGAGAAGCTCTTGGGCTGAGTTGAGGGTTCTTCCAGGCCCAGCCTAGGTTCCCTGTGGTCAGAGTGCCTGGGAGATGGGCTGTCAGGGCTGGGAAGAATGTGTTGCCGCAATGCTGTAGAAAGCCAGCAACAGTAGTCAGGTCAGAAGGGGATTGGTGCAGCCTCCTCGGGCTTGACTGAGTCCTCCCTGAAGTTTTAGAGACCATAGGAAGATATCTAAAACCCCTGCGACACTTCCTTCACACTCCTCCTCCTCTATTTCCTTTGCTGGTTTCCCTCCTCAGGGACTTAGAGGGGGCTGTATTTATGCTAATCTTCTACCCTAACCATCAATCATTCTGTCTGAATTCTTCCAGTAGCAGGGAGGCATCTACCTTATTCACTGTTGTAGCCCCAGCATCTAGCATTTTCTTTAATGGTGATATCAATAATGATTACCATCATAATAATGATAAGAACTAATACTCAAACTAATAATTACTTATTAGGACTTACTATGTGCCAGATACTGTTCTAAGTCCTAGACATGTATTAACTTACTTAGTCCTCCCAAGAAACTTATGGAGGGGGTTTCAGTATTATCCCATTTTGTAGATGAAGAAATTGAGTCACAGGGAAGTTAAAATTAACTTGTCCAGGGATATGAGACTAGTATGCAGCAGTTTTAGGGCTTAAAGCCTCGCAATCTGACTCAAGAGCCTCAAGTGCCGGCTATATTGTCTTTGTACCATGGCATATGATAGGTATTCAATAAAGATTCATTTATTGATGAATGACAGAATGACTGACCAGAGAATGACCTAACTGGCTGACAGCTAGGCAGGAAGCCACACCTAGAATCTAAAGTAGTCTGGACTTGTGGGGCTCCCTCCATGGGAGGTGAGGGAGGACATGGAAAGACACCCAGGAGCAGGTGTGGTTCACACCCTGGGTGGAAACCCCCCCCAGTCCCCTTCCTCTGACTTCAGATAGGAAAAGCAAGGAGCTGCTGATGGTTCTTTTCCTGAGGTGTGTCCAGGGATGCTTCCTGGCCCAGAGAAACTCCCAGCCCAGCCCTCCTGTCCCTAAGACTGAGAACTCACAGGAGCACGTGGGCCACAAGGGAAATGACAGGAAACAGTCTAGGGGACTGTGCCAAGAACAGTGTTCCACTCGCCGAGGTCCTGCTGGCAGGGATGCCTGGAAGTGGATCTGCCTTGCCAGCTGTAGGGCCAGCACAGCCAAAGTGCCCTGGGAAAGATAGCACATTAGTGACAGTCTTCTATCCATCAACTCCTTCAGACTTGGTCTTCTGCTTAAATAAACATCCTTGGGAAGCTTGCGTGGGGCAGCTCCCCTACAATGTGCCTTTGAGCACTGAAACTTGTCTTCTGGAACCCTGATACCACTGGTATCAATCATCTCTGCAATTATTCACCTAAGGTCTATCTCCCCTATTAAGTCTCTAAGCATGACAAGGTCAGGGACCATGTATATTTTGGTCACCAGTGTATCCTTGGTGCCCAGTACAGAGCTAAGATATGGTAGGGTCCCAATAAATACTATGCACATGCTGAATAAATGCATAAGTGATGACTGAACAAAGAAAGTCTAAGCAGGCAAAAAGATAATGTAGTAAGTTGGGACTTAGCTGCAAATGTAGCAATAGGTCAGAGTTCCCCATAAGGCTCACTTTCCAGTCTGACAGAATCCCTCCTCTCCCTTCTCCCAGCTGAACCACCCCACGACACACACATCTGCAGATATGAGCTTGGTGAGGTGTTTCTTCTCTTTCAGGTCTGCAGAAGACGTGAGCTAGGTCTTATCCCAGTGATTTCTTGGTTTCCCTGTCTCTACCTGTATTGTGTTCAGAAAGGGACACCCAGATACTTATTTGTTGCAACAGGCACTACATACAATGGCAAATAAGATAGACATAGTCTCTGTCCTCAGGAAGTTTATACCTTGCCTGAATGAGGACAAAATCCAAGTACATAGAAAAATAAACACAATAAATACCAAGAAGAAACAAATCAAGGGGTTACATAGAGAATAAAAGGGATGCACTAATGTACACAGCTATGATTTAACAATAAAAAAAAAAAAAAAAAAAGAGAGAGAGAATAAAAGGGAGGACTGACAAGGAGTTAGGTAAAGACTCTCTGAGCGCCCCCACTGGTATGCAACTTAAGCTTGTTACCTAACAGTTTAGAGCCTGAGTGTCCTCATCTGTATAAAGATTATATTTCCCTAGCAAGATTTTTATACCAATTAAGCAAGAAAATACATGTGTAATACTTTACGTTAATAAATAATGCCATTTAATATTTATTATAAGCTTCATGAAGGCAAGAATCTATCTACCTTTTCCTCTGCTTTGATCGTAGTGCCTAGCAACAATGTCTGGTTCAGAGAAGGTGTTAAATAAATGTTTTCAAATGAATTAAGGAATAAATACACAGTGGAGGGGAGGAAGGGATGAGAGGGAGGGAGAGCAGCAATATCTCCCTGAATCTGCTCTAATGCTATGGGTTACTCATTGTGTGGACACCATGATGCTCTAGCTCTTGTTTCTAGGTTAGGCTACACTTCCATGCAGGATCATTCTCATCCACACTGAAGGTCGAGGACAGGGCTGGGAAAGCCTTACCCATGATATGGCACCCCACAGCGTGTTCGGGGAGACACAGGTAGACTTCCATTGGAAGGTATCTTTCCATCCATGGTACCTTGGACCACTGCTCGTGCCTGAGCCATGTGGGCCTGACCTAGATGATGCAGTAAGAGCTGTCAGTTTTGTCCAACATGAGAGCAAAGGGAGGACATAGGAGGAGATGAGTGACAGAATGGCAGTGTCTTACCTGTCAAGGTTGGGCATAGGGACCAGCAGGGTGGAGGAGGTAGCCTGAGGCCCATCTGGAATAGTGGACTTGGGGGTCACCCCCCGGAGGCTACATGCCAGCACACGGGGAAGGGCTGTACAGAACAACAAGGATCAGTCACCTCACCGGGAACAGGATTGAGGCAAACTGCCCCAACAATCTTCTCTCTAACCTGTGACAGAGCCCTACGAGGATTTCTCAGAGTAGAGTATCTACATTTTACAAAAGCTCCCACGTGATTCTGATGCCTTCTACGGCTGCCAATCATTGTTCTAAGATGTCCAGGCATTTCATACACAAAACTTTTGTACAATGTTTGGGGCGCTTGGTCTTTAAACGCCACCTCTTTTCAATGGCGCCGCCTAATCCATTCCCTTCAAATCTTCATTCGTTCTCTCTGCTCGTCATCTCCAGCCATTTGACTCCTCCCCCTTCCAACAGCCCTACCCACTCTAAGCTCCAACCTCTTCTCACCAGTCTCAATCACAGGTCAAATTCCGACATCCCTGAAATGTGGCCCCGCCCCTTTAGGGCTCCGCCCTTCACTCTGGACCCGCCCACTGCTGCTGTAGGTGTTTTCTCACACCCGCTCCCACCTCTAGCTCAGCGTCTCCGAGGCCCCAAGGTGTTCACGGTTCGAACGCCCCTTACCTCGGCCCAGCAGTCCCGGGAAGCGCCACATGTCGTTGCTAGCACCATAAACAGCTCGCAGCCGCAAGAGTGAGGCCAAGCCACTGGCGTGGCCTCTGTGGCGCCGCGAGTGGCCGAGTCCCGAAAGAAGCCCTCAGCCAGCCAATTAGAAAGGAGCCCAACCGGAAAGACAGCGCTCAGCGAGAGGAAGTGGGCGGTGTGGGGCGTGCGTTAGGCTAGCGGGGAGGTGAACTGGGGGCGTGGGCACGTGTGCCCTTCTCTCCGCGAGTGAGGTATCCCTTGCTGCGCCCACGCAGAGGCAGGGTGGCTGGTGGCGAAGCGGAACGCTCAGAAGCCGGACCACTAAGAAGTGGGGCTAGAGCGGCTGTGGTGGAACAAGAGGACCTTGCAGTCACCGTGGGGCCGCGAAGGAAGAAAAGGCTTTCCCAGGCCCCAGATTTGAGGAGGTGGGCGGATCCAGGCTCTGTCGGTGGAGGAGAGGACCCAGTTAAAGCCAGTAGTCCGAGCTTTCCGTCCAAGGCCATCTGCTGACCTGTTAGGCTGGGCCCGAATGCACAGGCGACGAGCAAGCTGCTCAGGGCAGGGTTTTGATTCCAGAGTTTTAACTCTTGGCCCAGCTTTGTCGCACTACATAGCCTCAGACTGACTGCTGTTCTCTTTTCTGGGCCTCAATCTGCACAGCGGCAGGGTCAAGTAGAGTGCTTGGTCCTTCGTGGTCTGACAGGTTGAGCTCTTGAGTTTCATTGAAAATACCACCCACACGGACCCTGTTAATCAGAGTACTCATCTTCAGACCAAGCCAATGTTCTTGTGGAAAAGAATAGTTCCTCGTTCGCCACACTTGAATCCATGAAATAAAGGTGCTCATATTCAAATGGAAGTGTTTACTCTTTCTCCCTGTCCTTTTCAAACGCCAGGTATGTGACTTTTAGGAGGATGGAAGTCTGCCTGAGATAAAAGTACGGGCAGTACCTACTTTTAGGTATCGTCTGGTGGTATGAAAGTTAATTTTTGAGACCTATATCAGCCACCATCCTAGGATCTGAGAAGACACATGAATAAAGAGCATTCATTGGTGGCGTCCAGTAGGTCATGAGTATTTTTGGGGCAGGGCATAGGTAGCTCAAATCTATAATCCGAGCACTTTGGGAGGCTAGGTGAGAGGATTGCTTGTGGCCAGGAATTGGAGCCCTGCCTGGGCAACCTTATCTTTTTTTTTTTTTTTTTTTTTTGAGACCAAGTCTCACTTTGTCACCCTTGGTAGAGTACAATGATCATAGCTCACAGCAACCTCAAACTCCTGCACTTAAGCAATTCTCTTGCCTCAACCCCCCAAGTAGCTAGGACTATAGGTGCCCACCACAAAGCCTGGCTATTTTTGTTGTTGCTGTTGTCATTGTTGTTCAGCAGGCCCGGGCCAGGTTTGAACCACCAGCCTCAGTGTATGTGGCCGGCACCCACTGAGCTACAGGCATTGCCATTCTGCCCAGCTATTTTTAGATATGAGGTCTCCCTTTGTCTGAGGCTGGTCCAACCTATGAGCTTAGGCAATCCACCTGCCTTGCCCTCCCAAGTGCTGGGATTATAGGCATGAACCACCAACCAACCTGAGACAGTCTCACTTTGTCACCCTTAGTAAAGTGCCATGGTGTCATAGCTCGCAGGAACCTCACATTCTTGGGCTCAAGCAATTATCTTGCCTCAGCCTCCTGAATAGCTGGGACTACAGGCATGGGCCACCATGCTCATTTAGTTTTTCTATTTTTAGTAGAGACAAGGTGTCACTCTTGCTCAGGCTGGTCTTGAACTCCTAAACTCAAGCAGTATGCCTACCTTGGCATTCCAGAATGCTAGGATTACAGGCATGAGGCACTGTGCCCAGCCCAAGACCCTATCTTTAAAAAAAAAAAAAAGAGTGGACTTCAGAGTCTGACAAATCTGGGCTTGAATCCCAACCGTCTTACTTCCTAGCTATGTTATCTTGCACAGAGTCTTTTTTTTTTTTTTTTGAAAGAGAGTCTTACTATGTTGCCCTCAGTAGGGTGCCATGGTGTCACAGCTAACAGCAACCTCAAACTCTTGGGCTTAAGCGATTCTCTTGCCTCAACCTCCCAAGTAGCTGGGACTACAGGCGCCTGCCACAATGCCTATTTTTTTGTTGTTTGAGTTGTCATTGTTTAGCAGGCCCAGCCTGGGCTCAAACCGGCCAGCCTCGGTGTATGTGGCCGGTGTCATACTCACTGAGCTATGGGCATGAGTCTGCACAGTCTTTAACCACACTGAGCCTCGGGTCTTCAACTATAAAATAGAGACAATACCTCATGCAATTGTTGTAAGGTTTAAATAAAATAATGCATCAAAAATGTTAAGCAATCTGAGCAACATGGTGAGATGCCATTTCTACAAAAAAAAATTAAAAATGCCAGGTGGGGTTGCACATTCCTGTAGTCACAGCTACTGGGAAGGCTAAGTCAGGAGGATCACTTGAGCCCAGAAGTTTGAAGTTGCAGTGAGCTATGTTGACACCAATGCACGCTAGCCTAGATAACAGAGCAAGACCCTGCTTAAAACAAAAATTTAGCATCTTTGTTGTTTAGCATAGTTGCTGTGACATAATAAGAGCCCAATAAATGTAAGGTGCTCTTAATTGTAGTACAGGAGGTAAGTAGGCAGTAAGTAGTAAAAGATAATATTCCATAGAAACATGAGCAGTGGTTTGTGGGATACTACGGAAGGATTCACAAAAGTAGTTGCATTTGAGCTGGGCATTTATATATGAGTAACAGTTTGCCAGGGGGAGAAGGCAGAAAGGCACTGTAAGCAGAGGAAACTGAATAAAGGCCAGAAGTTCAAATATTGATAAACTAGAAATATCCTTGCTGTGGAACTTGAGACAGCCACCTTTCACATTACTTGTGTTGCTGTTCCAAAATAACAGGTACGCTGGTTGGGCTGTTGTTTTTCCTCCTGGGACTTCCATATCTTTTCTTTATTTTTTTTATTTTTTTTTATTTTTGCTTGCTCATTCGCTTGAAGTACTTTTTTTGTTGTTGTTGTGTTCATTTTCTTTTTTTTTTTTTTTTTTTAGATGTTCTTCCTCTGGCTATGCTCTGTCCCCTTGCCTTCCCAGTAGCTGGGATTACACGACGCCCACCAGAACGTCTGGCTGTTTTTGACGTTAGTAGAGACGGGGTCTTACTCTGGCTCATTGTTGTTGGTATTGGTCTCGAACCTCTGAGCTCAGGTAATCCACCTGCCTTGGCCTCCCACAGCGCTGGGACTACAGGCGTGAGCCACCACGCCCAGCCCATATCTTTTCTTCCTTTCAGGCTGTCTGTAGTTTGTTTCATTCTTCTAGGCCCATTCCAATCTCAATGCCTCAGTGAAGACCCTTTAATTGAGTCCTCACTGTTCCCTGCTTTTTCCAATTCCTATAGTACTTCATTTCTTATTGCACAGTTTAGCAGTAATTATATGTTGTCCTGTTATTTAATTATCTCATCTGTGTATGTCTAGTCTCCCCAGTTCTCCCTCAGAGCAGGTGAGTGTTCTCCCATTTTTGTGTCCCACATAGGGCTTGACATAAACTGGCAGCCCACAGAATATGTTCAAGCAATGCCTGTTAATTTGACCTTGTGCTGATGATGATTCCAATCAGGAACACCTGACCCCAATCATAGGCTTACTGATTTGAAGGAAATGTATTCATTCCATATACAAACATTCATTAGAACCCCCCTGTTTGAAGCTAGTTGACAAGTTTTATTTTTTAATTTTTTTTATTTTTTAGAGACAGAGTCTCACTTTGTCACACTGGGTAGAATGCCATGACATCACAGCTCACAGCAACTTCCAACTCTTGGGTTTAGGAGATTTTCTTGCCTCAGCCTCCCGAGTAGCTGGGAGTACAGGCACCTGCCACAATGTGCGGCTATTTTTTGTTGCAGTTTGGCAGGGGCTGGGTTTGAACCTGCCACCCTTGATATATGGGGCTGGTGCCCTACTCATTGAGCCACAGGTGCCACCCGTTAGTTGAAAAGTTTTAAAGGAGAGGATAGGGCATCTGTCCCCAGGAATAAAATGGCATTATTAATTAATAAAATGGCATGTCTTATTCCTAGCAACCTAAGAACATCAACAGATCACTTGTGTAAATGGTGAGCCCACACCAGATCACCTGTTCAGTGCTGTCCCTGAGAGCACTCTCAGGAGTAGCATCCACCTAAACTGCCAGGCCCTAAGCCATCAGCCATTCTCTTTTTCTCCCAAACACTGTTGTTGGATTGTGGCCCATTCTCTCTACAAAGTCCTGCACATGGACTCAATCCCTCTACAAAGGTAAGTGGTCTATCTTACACTGAGGACCTATTGCCCAGATGTCCAGTTAATTACCTCTTGTGTGTGTACACATGCCATTATGTACTCACCACAATGAGTGTACTAGTCTTTTGTTGTCTTTGTTTTTGTTGAAAGTCTTAATTTGCATTAATCAAATATATATTAGAATGTCTCAGTGCCAGAGAATGTCCTGAGTATATAATGAATATTAAAAAATGGATGTGGTCCCTGCCCTCATAGAGAAAATAGTCTAGTAGAGCAAACGAAGTTGATAAGCAATTAAAATACAATAGTATTTAGTTATTCTTTGTAGCATAACAATCCAAAATTTAATAACTAAAACAATTTTATTATCTTTCATAGTTCTGCAAATTGACTGGGCTCAACTGGGAAATTCTGCTGGTCTCGCCAGGGGTCTTTCATTAGGCTGCAGTCAGATGGTGCCCGGTGCTGAAGTCATATGACGTCTCAAGGAGAGCCCTAAAGAGGCTCGGCCTCTTTCCTTCGCCTTGTAACAGTGATTTTCAACCAGTGTGCTGCAGCATAGTTGTGTTCCATGAAATAATCTTAAGTGTGCTGTGAAAAATTTTAAATATCAGGCTTGGCGCCTGTGGCTCAGTGAGTAGGGCAGTGGCCCCATACACCGAAGCTGGTGGGTTCAAGCCTGGCCCAGGTCTGCTAAACAACAATGACAACAGCAATCAAAAAAAAGCCAGGCATTGTAGTGGGCGCCTGTAGTCCCAGCTACTCAGGAGGCTGAGGCAAGAGAATCACTTAAGCCCAAGAGTCTGAGGTTGCTATGAGCTGTGATGCTACGGCACTCTACCAAGGGCAACATAATGAGACTCCATCTCCAAAATAAAAAAGAAAATAAGAAGTTCAAAGCACAATAAGTACCTATATACTCGAGTATAAGCCGGGTTTTTTCGGCACAAATTTTGTGCCGAAAAACCCGAACTCGGCACAAATTTTGTGCTGAAAAAACTCAGCTTATACTCGAGTATATGGGTATAGTCTTTCTTTTTTTTTTTTTTTTTTTTTGTAGAGACAGTCTCATTTTATTGCCCTTGGTGGAGTGCTGTGGCATCACATAGCTCACAGCAACCTCCAACTCCTGGGCTTAGGTGATTCTCTTGCCTCAGCCTGCCGAGTGCCTGGGACTACAGGCGCCTGCCACAACACCCAGCTATTTTTTGTTGCTGTTTGGCTGGGGCCAGGTTTGAACCCTTCACCCTCAGTATATGGGGCTGGCACCCTACTCACTGAGCCACAGGCACCCGCAGTATATGGGGCCAGCACCCTACTCACTGAGCCCTTTTTACTGTTTTTTTTTTTTTTTTGTGTGTGTGTGTGTGTGTGTGTGTGTGTGTGGTTTTTGGCCAGGGCTGGGTTTGAACCTACCACCTCCAGCATATGGGACCTGCTCCCTACCCCTTTGAGCCACAGGCGCCACTTTACTGTTTTGTTTTGTTTTTTTATCAGCATAATTTAAGTGTGCCATGAAAATTTAACTATAGGTTCAAGTGTGCCATGAGATAAGAAAGGCTGAAAAACACTGCCTTAAGGTGGAGCACACGCCTGTAATCCTAGCACTCTGCGAGGCTGAGGCAGGTGGATTGCTTCAGCTGAGGAGCTCCCACTCCAGCCTGAACAAGAGCAAGACCCCGTCTCTACTAAAATAGAAAAACTAACCAGGGATAGTGGCACGTGCCTGTAGTCCTAGCTACTTGGAGGCTGAGGCAAGAGGATTGCTCAAGCCCAGGAGTTTGAGGTTGCTGTAAACTATGCCATAGCCTTACCCAGGGTGACAGAGTGAGACTCTTTCAAAAAGAAAAAGAAGAAAGAAACAAAAGCACTGCCTTATGCTTTCAGGGCCTCTTTGTCCCACATGGCCTCCCAGCTGGGTAGCTGAACTTAACACTGTGACTCAGAGCTTCCAAAAGTACAAAAGTAGAAGCTGCCAAGCTTCTTAAGTCTTAGGCCTAGAATAAGCACGGCATCACTTCTGTACTCTTTTTGGTTAAAGCAATTCACAGGGCCAGTCCAGAATCAGTATGGGAGGGGAAGACTCAAGGTCATGAATACTGGGAAATGTGGTTCTTTAGAGACAGCAAGTGCTATGTGGGGAAAGTACAGGATGCTATGGGAATATGTAAGGGAGGCCCATAACCTAGGCATGGAAGTCAGGAAGACTTCCTGGAAGCAGCAACACCTACACTGATAAGCCCAAATGATGAGGACTGGAAACTGGCCAGGTGGAGAAGAGGAAAGGAAAGCACAGTCTGGGCAGAGGACACAGCTAGTTCAAAGTTCCAGGGAGGCAAAGATAGCACAATCTAAGATCAATGTGGCATTGGCTCGGCTCCCGTAGCTCAGTGGTTAGGGTGCCGGCCACATACACCAAGGCTGGCAGGTTCAAACCCGGCCTGGGACTGCTAAACAACAATGACAACTACAACAACAAAAAAATAGCTGGGTGCTGTGGCAGGCACCTGTAGTCCCAGCTATTTGGGAGGCTGAGGCAAGAGAATTGCTTGAGCCCAAGAATTTGAGGTTGCTGTGAGCTGTAACGCCGTGGATCTCTACAGAGGACAACAAAAAGAGGGGGGAAAAATCAGTGTGGAAGGAGCCTTGGTGAAGATGACAGGGAGTAATGGAATAGTAATAGGCCTTTACTCTGGGGGGGGGGGGGGAGTAAATGGGGCCAGGTCATAAAGCCCGATAAGGCCCCTAAGTGTATGGACTCTTCCCTCAAATCATGGGACACCTAGGAAGAGTTTCAACAGGGGAGTGACAGGGCCAGAGGGATCCAAGAAAGGTCATTGGCTGCTGTGTGGGGGATAGATTGGAGTTGATCAAGCCCCCATTTTAACTCTGTTCTAAACCAGTGACCTCACTTTCAGTGCTAAGAAGGGTGAGTCATCGCCTCAGAACTGATACTAGCTCTTTTGCTTTTTATTAGTGGGAATTTTCATTATAAAAGAATGTAGATACCTTAATATAGATGTTTTGTTTAATTTCCTTTTAAAATAACATGTCATAGAAAATCTGCTGCCTGGCAGAGATCTGGGCATGGGGTTGTTCAGGTGGTCAAACAATTTATACTTAAGTGTGAAGTGTGTTAAGGAAGAGCCTGCTGGTAGGGAGCAGAGAGCATTCCAAGCTCAGTGGATCTGACACCACAGATAAATGATGGTCACTGAAAGAGCTCCTACGCTAATAAAAAGTCAAATAGTACTAAAGGCTTATATCAAAAAACAGCAGACCCCTGCCACATGCTCTCTACCCTCTAGTCCTACTCCCTAGAGGCAACATTTTCAACTCTGTAAAGTGTCGGGAAGCAGCACAGAAGAGCAGAGGTTCTGGAATTGGACTGTGTGGCATCCAACACCGCTCTCCCACTTACCAGCTGGGTTAGCCTGGCCAAGTTAATTGTAATATCTTTTACCTTGGTTTCTTTATCCATAAAATGGGAATGAGAATTGTATCCTTTTTTTTTTTTTTTTTGTTGGAGACAGGGTCTCACTATGTCACCCTCGGTAGAGTACCATGGTGTCAAAGCTCACAGCAACCTCAAACTCTTAGGCTTAAGCAATTCTCTTGCCTCAGTCTCCCAAGTAGCTGGGACTACAGGCACCCACCACAACACCCGGCTATTTTTTTGTTGCAGTTGTTTAGCTGTCCTGGGCCGGTTTCGAACCGGCCACTCTTGGCGTATGTGGCTGGCGCCGTAACCACTGTGCTACGGGTACGGAGCCAAGAATTGTATCCTTCTTATGAGCTGAGAACATGGTCAATAAATGGCAGCTAAATATGACGATGATAAAGAATCTAACTTGAGAGCAGCCGTGAGTACATTTAGCTATAAACTATACAAATAAATTAGCTGTAAACTATACAAATAAATGTTAAGGGATGCTTATGATTTAGAGGAAATGACAAGAACATAGACTCAGTTGGAGAGGTCTGTCTTTTCCCTTTGTTCTAAGGCCAGACTGTGTTTGCTTTTAGTCCCATTCCCTTCCTGTCTCCTCCAGAACTTTGTCTCTATAATTACCCAGACCCTCATCCCAAAGCATTCATCTCTCCATTACCTTTTTTCTTTCTGCCTATGAAAAATACACAGGCCTTTCCTGTGTTGGGAGAAAAATCTTTTACTCCTGCCGTTTTCAGCTATAATTCTGTTTTTCTGTCCCCTGCCAGATTTCTTAATTAACACACTTGCTGCCTCCCATTTCTACAAGTCTCCCTTGCTTTTCAGCCTTGCCTCCCAGTTTCCATTCCTGTTTTTCTGACACAGGGGTTGCTGGGGTCATCAAAGACCATCTCATTAACCACTGGGGTTGCTGGGGTCATCAAAGACCATCTCATTAACCACTGGTGGGACTTTGCTCAATCAGGCTCCTTGAACCAGAACACTTGACTCATTTGGCTATCCACTCCTTAAATCTTACACACAAAACCTCATCACCCAGCCTCCCTATTTCTATCCATTATATAGTTTCCTCAAGCCATCCAGGAAAGAAAGCTGAACTCACAGTTGACTCAACTCTTCCTTCTCTGCCCTTCCCCCACATTAGTTTTGACTGTTATTACAAATATTAGAAACTCACTGAAGCTAGGTTTTGAAGAAGTTTTTTTGTTGTTTTTTTTTGGGGGGGGCAGAGTCTCACCATGTCGCCCTCTGTAGAGCACTGCGAAATCACAGCTCACAGCAACCCCAAACTCTTGGGCTTAAGTGATTCTCTTGCCTTAGCCTCCCAGTAGCTGGGACTACAGGCACCTGTCACAACGCCCGGCAAATTTTTGGTTGTGTTTGTCATTGCTGTTTGGCAGGTCTGGGCTGGATTCGAACCCACCAGCTCTGGTGCATGTGTCTGGTGCCCTAGCTGGTGAGCTATAGGCACCGAGCCTTGAAAAAGTTTTATTAGGATACAGAGGGGTGGAGGGATGTCTAATGAACCTCAAGGGCAGGATGCACCTGGAACCCAGGAAAGACCAGAACTATGGACTCAGGAGCCAACAAAATGAGCCCTTTCTCTCTAGTTTTTTTTCCTTTGTTTCTCATGATCTGCAGACACCCTAAAGGTGTCAGACACTCCCACACCCATCTAGTCACCAGGTCCTGTAAAAATCACCCTCTTCTGTACCAGGCCCTTGAATTCATCCCCCCACCCTCATCCCCACCCTTCCTCTTCCCCAGTATCGCATTTCCCTTGCTTATTTACTTCCTGGTTATTCTGTTTCTGTCATTGCTTTTTCCTCCTTCTGACCCCTGGTACAAGCATCGTCCACATTCCAGTTCTCTTCCTTGTGGTCTTTTCATGACTAACTTCCATGTTGTTGACTCCTAAATGAGAGTATGGTAGTTAAGAGCTTGGGTTCTGGAGTTTTCTCTTTTATTTATTTATTTATTTATTTATTTTGCCACCTCTAGTATATGGGGCTGGCACCCCACTCCTTGAGCCACAAGCGTTAATGGCCTGGGTTTGAATTCTTCACTACTTTCTAGTTGTGTGAACTTTGGAAAGTTACTTGAGTTTTGTTGTTGTTGTTGTTGTTGTTATTATTGTTGTTTTGCAGTTTTTGGCCAGGGCTGGGTTTGAACCCACCAGCTCCGGCATATGGGGCTGGCGCCCTACTCCTTTGAGCCACAGGTGCTGCCCCAAGTTACTTCCTCATCTGTGAAACGGAGCACATGTAAAGTGCTTAGTTAGCACAGTGCCTGACACACAGAAAGGTCTCAATAAATTGTAACAATTATTAGCCTTACCTTTGTACTCTTTATTGAGTTCCAGTCCTACAGCACTTACTAGACTCTTCCTTAGATGTCCTGCTGGGACCTCAGATCCACTTGTCAGAATTCTCCAGATACTGGTAGAAGGTGCAGCTTTCTGAGAGCTAGAAGGTGGGGGAGACCTGAAAAAGACAGATGGTCTCATCAACTCCTCAAAGATACCTGACCTCAGTGTACAAGAACCTGAAGAATGGTTCCTGCAGGCTTCCAACCCCTGTGCTGCCTGACTCTTGGGATCCATAAGGGTAGGCAGGGCTGCCATTAAGAGACCAAATGGAGAATGTGAACCCAACCTTTAAAAAAAGCACTGGGTGGTGAGAGATGTTAACAGATCAGCAGAGCTCGGAGGTGGGTGAGAAAGGTGAGAACAACACCCTTGAGGCATCAACCCACTTTAGGTTGGGGCTGCCCTCAAGCATTGGGGATTTGGCAGCACAGAAACCAGAGGTGCTCCTGTTTTTAGGTGAATTGTTGCAGGTCTCCTCTGCCACCCTTGTGAATGTTTCTCATTAAGCCCTATGCGTGAAGCAGGGCATACAGCTTTCTCCTCCCTCTCAGCCCTACTGTCCCTACCTCCTCTCTGCTTTTTCTTTCTTTCTTTTTTTTTTTTTGAGACAGAGCCTCAAGCTGTCGCCCTGGGTAGAGTGCTGTGCCATCACAGCTCACAGTAACCTCCAACTCCTGGGCTCAAGCTATTCTCCTGTCTCCAACTCCCAAGTAGCTGGGACTACAGGCGCCCGCCACGATGCCCCGCTATTTTTTGGTTGCAGCCGTCATTGTTGTTTGGCGGGCTGGGGCTGGATTAGAACCCGCCAGCTCAGATGTATGTGGCTGGCGCCTTAGCCACTTTAGCCATAGGTGCCGAGCCTTTCTTTCTTTTTTTTTTTTTTTGAGAAAGCTGTCACCCTGGGTAAAGTACTATGGCGTCATAGCTCACAGCAACCTCCAAGTCTTGGGCTCAAGCGATCCTCTTGCTCAGTTTTTTTTTTTTCTATTTTTAGTAGAGATGGGGTCTCGCTTTTGCTCAGGCTGGTCTCAAACTCATGAGCTCAAGCTATCCACCTGCCTCAGCCTCCTAGATTCCTTTCTGCTCTTACTAAGCACAGAACTGGAGTCATGGGCGGTAGGGGAGTGGGTGGGGTAGCATCACAGCTGTTTGCTCAGAGGAAGCATGGCCAAGTTCAGTGCTGTGGCTCTGAATCAGAATGTACCCCTGTTTGAATCTTGCTTCTGCCATTACTATCTTTGCAACCCTAGGCAAGTTGTTTAACTTCTTTATGCTTCATCTAGACAATAGGGATGATAATAAGCCTATCTAATAGTAGCTGGCTTTAGTAAAATAATGCAGATAAGGCAATTAGCTTAGTCCATTTATACCACCTGGAGCCGGGGGCCCTATCTTTGCAGAAACATCCACCCCTATCCAGTCCCCCTCACTTCTATCTTTACCCCATCTGTGATGTCCTCTGTTTGCATGTCCATCTCTACTTTTGGATTGTATGGGTCTGTGTCCTTGGTGCCCAGCACAGGACCTGGCATACCTACGATCTTTTTGTTGTTGCTTTTTTTTTTTTTTTTTTTTTGGAGACAGAGTCTCACGTTGTTGCCCTCAATAGAGTGCTTTGGCATCACGGCTCACCAAAACCTCCAGCTCCTGGGCTCAGGTGATTCTCTTGTCTCAGCCTCCCAAGCAGCTGGGACTACAGGTGCCTGCCAGAATGCCCAGCCATTTTTTTGTTGCAGTTTGGCCAAGGCCTGGCTTGAACCCGCCACCCTCAGTATTTGGGGCCGGCGCCCTATTCACTGAGCCACAGGCGCTGCCCTGTTGTTGCTGTTTTGAGACAGAGTCTCTGTTGACCTGTGTAGAGTGCGGTGGCGTCATAGCTGACACCAACCTCAAACTCTTGGGCTTAAGTGATCCGCCTGGAGGAAGTGATACTCAGCCTCCTAAGTAGCTGGGACCAGAGGCTTGTGCCATCCTGACCAGCTAGTTTTTTATGTTTAGTGGGTGGATGGTGGGAATGTCTCTCTCTTGTTCAGGCTGCCACTCCTGACATTAAACAATCCAACTGCCTCAGCCTCCCAGAGTGCTAGGATTACAGGCTTAAGTCACTGCATCTTAACAAATGCATGTTTACTGTTAGAAGGAATTGGTGAAACATAGAAAGACCCAGGATAATCCAGAGAGAAATGTGAGTGGCCTCAGAGTTCCACTATTCACTTTGGCTCTCTCACTACACTCACCACAAATGGAGGGCACAGACCAGTCACCATCCTGGGGAATGGAATACTGCAATGAATGTGATAGGCTGGGCTTCTGGCCTCATGGAGTGAACTGTCCAGGGGGTGGAGAATGTTAATATAAAGCTCATGATACCTTTCAACTGGGAAGTTGCTAGTAGGGAAGAGCCCAGGCTGCTATGAGATATAGAGCAGAGGTACTACATTAGGAAGAGTTTCCTGGCAGATGTAACAAATATCCCTGAAGAAGGAGCAGGCTGAGGTGAAGCCACAGGTGGAAACGAGCCTTTCAGGCAGAGGGAACAGCAATGCAAAGGGTCCTGAGGCAGACAGAAGGCAACTAGGCTGGGTAAAGCCAAAAAAAAAAAAAAAAAGAAAAGAAAAGAAAAAAAAGAAAGAACAGAAGGAAAAAAAAGAGGCTCAGTAAGAATTTGAGCCTTTATCCTGGTGATCAGCTAACATTCAATTTTATGTATTTATGCTCTGTGCTAAATACTTTGCACGTTTTCTTATTTATTTTTCACTACTACCCTAGGAACCTGGTGCTGTTATTCCCATTTTACAGATGATGAAACTCTGTATTAGGACGGTAAACTTGTTTAATTAAAGTCACGTATTTGGCTTTTAAGATGTGAACACAGATATCAAGTTTTAACGCCTGCCCCCCCTCCCCGTAACCCACACCCCACCCCCACCCCGTCCCCGCATCGCCCAGCCTAAGAGCTAAGTACAGATTTCTATCCGTACATTTCTGCCCGGGTTCCTCTTTCCCGCTTATGGCCGCCTCCGGTCTCCAGGAATTGGGGAAACCCACGCACAGATTCGTCTGGCCTAACAAGCGCCTCAGCGCCGGGCTTGACTGCCAGCATTGGCGCCCACAGAATTGCCCCGAGCGGGCCGCTACCCTCTCTACGGCCCCCAGCGGCAGAGCAGCATAGCTGCGGAGCGGTGGACCGCGGCCGCAGTGCGGTGGTCGCCGGCTGGTGCGCGCTCCGCCGCGCAGCAGCTGCGAGATCGCGGCAACCGACCCCAGAGGGAGCGGCCGTGGGGGTCGGGGAGGGAGGGGCGCCCCTCCGTGCCCTGCAGGGATCTCTCTCCCCGCGATCCCAGGCCGAACCCGCAACCCCGCTGCCTGCGTTACATTCCCTCCAGCCTTGAGGGCGAAAACAGCCTTCGTTTCTGTTTAAAAATGACTGTTTTTTAATGGGCTTCATTCTTTATTTTTTTCTGTCCTCTCCTAGGGCCACAAAGAGGCGGTAAGCGACACGGAGAATCCATTCCAAACGAGCGGCCAAGAGGAGATGAGGCAGCTCCCAGATGTTGATGTTTTGTTTTTTGACATAAATCTTTGCACTCATATGGGAGTTTTCATTGATTCATTTTCCCATCTGCTGAATTTCCTTTTATTTATTTAATATGGCTTTTGGGGGAAATCTTGCTCCGAAGCTCTGGAGGAATATAAACCGTGGCAAACGCTACACCCAACTCCTCCCTCCTGCAAACCTCGGCTTCTGGGGGAAGAGAGATTCAGAGGCCTTCTGCAAGGAAGGATTGCTGGGGGGGCGGGGCAGGCTCTCTAGGTCCGTGTTAATGTGCAGTTCCCTTACCTGGGGCCTGCTTGAGGCTGTAAACCCAAGAAAGAAACATCATGAGACAATCATTGAGTTTCTGTTCCTCGTTCTTCCTGCCCAGCCATAATACCCCGTGCCCTTCATGTTGAAACAACCTGTAGTTTTAACAACTTAGAAATCAGAAAACACGTAACAGTAGACGTCTGCATTGCACGCGCTAGAGTATTCCCCCACTCCACCGCCATCCTGCCTGTCCCCACCACAATAGTGATTCTTACTAATTAAGAACTCCCAACTCTGGAGTCTGCCAAATCCAGAGTCTGCCTGGATTTGAATCCTGACTGCTTTCTATAGTGAATTTGTGAGCAAGCTAACTTCTCTGAGCCTGGGATTCTTCATCTGTAAAATAGGGATAATTATTATTTCTTTCTCAGATACTGGTACATTTTACAGATGAGGAAACTGAGGCTGAGAGTAGTTAAGGGATTTGCCCAACCAGGGCAGAACCAGGACACATCTAGATCTTTCTGATCCTCACCCTATCTATCACCTGTCCTGCCCCCTAGACAACCTTACCTTAGCTTCTTCTCCATGTTTTCCAGATAGACCATCCTCCTGCCAGAAAAAGGGTGCCCTCTTTTCCATAGAAGATGATGATTTGAAACATCTGAACACTGTTTATTTTGAGTCAGAATCTCACTCTGTGCCCTTGATAGAGGGCTGTGGTGTCACAGCTCACAGCAACCTCAAACTCTAGGTCTTAAGCAATTCTCTTGCCTCAGCCTCCCAAGTAGCTGGGAATACAAGCACCTGCCACCACTCCCGGCTAGTTTTTCTATTTTTAGTAGAGATAGGGTCTCACTCTTGCTCAGGTTGGTGTCAAAGTCCTGAGTTCAAGCAATCCACCTGCCTCGGCATCTCAGAGTGCTGGGATTACAAGCGTGAACCACTGTGCCCAGCTCTGGAGTATCTGACACTTTAGAACAATATCCATTTAACTTTAGAATATACACCCATATTTGGAAAGGATTTAGAGATCATCTCATCTAGTCTCTTACCTAATCCATGAATCCATGAAGGTCTCTCTGATGGATACAAAGAACTTAGCCCTTATAGGGCAGTCCTTAATATTTAAGGGTGCCTCTAGATATCAGAGACAGACCATTGAATGGGATCATTCTAATGTAACCCACAGGCCAGGTGCAGTGGCTCATAGTTGTAATCCCAGCACTCTGGGAGGCCAAGGTGGGAGGATCACTTGAGGCCAGGAGTTTGAGATCAGCCTGGCCAACAAAGTGAGACCCCATCTCTACAAAGTATTTTTTTTTTTTTATTAGGCAGGCCTGGTGGTTCATGCCTGTACTTGAGAGGAGGCTGAGGCAGGAGGATCTCTTGAGCCCAGGAGTTTGAGATTATAGTGAGCTTGATCAAGCCACTGCACTCCAGCCTAGGCAACAGAGTGAGACCTCTGTCTCAACAAACAAACAAGCAAACAAACACAAAACAAAACAAAAAAAAGTAAGTCACAAACCATGCCCTTTCAGACCTATTGTTGCTAAGACCCAGGGCTGTTATATTCAGTCCTGAATAGATAAGAGTTTCCAGAGACCACTTGAAATATGCAATTATTTCATTGCACCACTCTTTGTGAGGCGGGCACTAAATGCACACCTCTTCCTATGTATATCTGCTTCTTCTCTGCATGTGCTGTGGAACCCTCCTCACAGGGTGGACATGGCTGAATATCTGAGACTCTAATAAAGAGTTGGTTCTAAGCTTGCCCTGTTAGTGTACCTGCTCTTAACTCTTCGTCTATGCATGCTGTTTTCTGCAATTCCCATGTGTGGTAAGCAGGAATGATGCCTTTGCATATGCTTAGCACCTTATTGAAAGTAAACCCTCAAAATGTGTTTGTTGAAGAAAATTAGATGGTATAGGAGATATTTCTGTTTACATTGCCCAACAACCATTTAGAATAAAACCATTGCCTTTTTGAACTAACACCCACTTATCGGTTCCATGATTTATCGCCGGGGTTGCCATGCATAGAAAAGAAGGGGAAATTATTAGTCAAAGTAAGCAGTAAGGAGGTAACTTCAGAAATAATGGGAGGGAATAATACATTGTAGCAAAATGACTAATTATCCACTAAAATCCATTCTCCCCTTCTTCTATTGTAGTAGAATTGAGCTGGGATGTGGCTGTCCAGTCAGGGCCTCTATTTCTAGTCCCTACTGCAGCTAGGATGGCCACATGACTTAGTAGAGAAGTGATAAGATGGACAGGCATACATCACTGGGTGCCTATACCTCAGTGGTTAGGGCACTGGCCAAATGCTCCAGGACTGGTGGGTTCAAACTCAGCCTGGGCCTGCTAAACAAACAAACAAACAAACAAACAAATAGCCAGGTGTTATGGCAGGCGCCTGTAGTCCCAGCTACTAGGGAGGCTAAGGCAAGAAAATTGTTTGAGCCCAGGAGTTTGAGGTTGCTATGAGCTATGAGTCCATGGCACTCTACTGAGGGTGACAAAGTGAGACTCTGCCTCAATTAAAAAAAAAAAGTTTCAGCGCCCACAACACAGTGGATACGATGCCAGCCACATACACCAAGGCTGGCAAGTTCAAATCTAGCACAGACCAGCTAGACGACAATGACAAATGCAATAAAAAAAATAGCCAGGTGTTGTGGCAGGCGCCGGTAGTCCCAGCTACTCGGGAGGCTGAGGCAAGAGCTTAAGCCCAAGAGTTTGAAGTTGCTGTGAGCTGTGATGTCATAGTACTCTACTGACAGCAACATAGTGAGATTCTGTCTCAAAAAAGAAGAAGAAGAAGGATGGGCTCCATGGCTCACGCCTGTAATTAGCACTTTGGGAAGCCGAGATGGGTGGATTGCTTGAGCTAAGGAGTCCGAGACCAGCCTACAGCCTGAGCAAGAGCGAGATCCTGTCTGTAAAAATAGCTGGGCATTGTGGTGGGCACCTGTTAGTCCCAGCTACTGGGAGGCTGAGACCAGAGAATCAATTGAGCCCAGGAATTTGAGGTTGCTGTAAGCTATGAAGTCAAGGCATTCTACTGAGGGCAACATAGTTAGACTCTGTCTCAAAAAAAAAAAAAAAAAAAAAAAAGTGATATGGACAATATCTAAGCCAGGTCCATACAACTTTACATATACATAAAACCCTACACGTGCTCCCACTCTCTTACCAGTTGGATGTCAGATGTGGTACAGTGCAGCCTCAGCTAGGCACCCTACCACTCCTTTTAGGGGCCCTAAAATAACCTTTATTCCTAAGGACAATGGACCAGAACTGTCTGCTGATCTAAAACACTCTCCTCAGATCATTGCATGAGAGAGAAGTAACCAGTTATATTTCTTAAACCACTGAGCTATTGATGACTCTCTGGTTTTGTCATTTGAACATTAATTTAACTTAACTTAGAGGGTAGATACTGAGAAGCATAGGCTTTGAAGTCAGATTGACTTGGTATACATCTTAGATCTACCTCCTTGGAACTGGTGACCCTGGACTACTGTTGAACATTCTTGAGACTCATTTTCCTTATCAGTAAAATGAAAAGGATAAATATAACATTTATCACAACCATTTTGAAAAGAAATCTTTGGACTTTCCAGTTAAAAACTGAAGATACTTACAGTCTATGATTCAGTAATTCAACTGCTAATTGTATACCATAGAGAATTTTGGACCCCTGTACACCAGAATTCATGTTCAAAAATATTTGTAATGCCCCAAAAGGGAAAAGAACCCATATGGGGGGTGGGTGGACAGTGAATGGACAGATCTACAGTGAATGGACAGATCAATTCTAGTATATGATACAGTGGAATGTACAATGAACATCAACTAACTTCAGATACATGAAACAACATAAAAGAATTAATTTCACAAAGATAAGAATAAGTTTAAATGGTGGCACCTGTGGCTCAAAGGAGTAGGGCGCTAGCCCCATATACTGGAGGTGGTAGGTTCAAACCCAGCCCCAGCCAAAAATAGGAAAAAAAAAAAAAAGAAAGAATAAGTTTAAAAAAGCTCAGTATATACAGTATGATTATATTCACTTTTACTTCAAAAACAGACTAATCTAAACTATATCATTTAGGAACACATATATGGGTAGTAAAAGTATAAAGAAGGCAAAGGAATGTTTATCACAGATATATATGTAATAGATATATTCTATATGAATATATTAGAAAGAATAATTATTTATTAAATAGTTCCTATGCATGTTTTTGGCATGTTTGTATTATATTTTTTTAAGACATCACTTACCTGTAGGGTTACACAAGAACTGAATAAATTAATGCATGGAAAGCTCTAAGCTCCACTGCCTGATGCATAATAGACACTCAAAGGAAGTGACTTTTTTCATGTTGAGGGAAGGATTTGAGGCCTTGAAAAAGGCCAGGGCTAAAAGTAAGAAAAGGTCCTAGTTTTGTCTTTGAAAGACCTTTACTTCCTATTTTTATGGTATCCTGTGTATAAGTGTGTATATATGGGGGTGGGGAATATTGATTGGTTTAGGTTTAATTGATGGTTAGACTTAGTGCAGAGTTGGAAATCTTCATTCTTCCCATCAGAGAAGACACAGAGATGAAGGGGAGAAAAACTGTTTGACTCCAGGGAGCCTGAATGGGGGCAGTGAGGAGAAAATTACATTTGTGCTGACTCCATATGAAAGGCTCAGGCATAAGGCTCCAACCAGTCCCCTGGACGTCCCACCTACACCATCTTGGCTGCATCACACTTCCTATAGTGCAGATGAGGCCCTAGAAGCTAGTGCAGGTCACTAGGATAAAGGAGGATAAAGGAGCAAGTACAAGAAAGGCCTGAACACTGTGCCCAGGTCCTAAGTCTCCCACAGATAGTGACAGTTGCCACTTTATTACTATAATTCTTATCAGGTAGAATTGTTCTAATTCAACCATCTAATTGGTTAGGTTAAGCATGGTTTGTGTGTATCCATGTAGGGTCTTTACATAGTAGAGACATAGTAGGTCACAGTAGTAGAGTGTAGAGTGTAGTAGTAGAGAGTAGTAGAGTGGCCCAGGCCCAGCTCAGAGATGGTGAGAGAAGCAATTCTGCTGACTCTGTGCTCCAAGGCACCATGGAAGCAGCCAATATTAAAAGAGGTCTCCTCGCCAAAAGCCACTGGGACCAGCCAGGGTGGCCAGAAAAACCTGGCCAGAATCTTCCAGCGAGGAGATGCCAGCAGAGCTATGCACCTCTGGGTGCTATACCCAAGGATCTCAGAACCAAGACTCCTCTGCCCAGGCTTGGCCCTGAGCTCCTAGACATGCCTTTCCAAGTGGCGTCTAGCTTGGGTTGCTGAGGAAGGGCTCCTTTCCCGTCCATGGTATGCTGCTGATTTCCATACTATGGGCTCATATAGTTTGTCCTGCAGTGTTAGTCATGGAAAGAAGGGGGTTTAAATCTTGGACCTCCCATTTAGCCTGTGGGTTCTTCAGCTAGAGACATCCCCTTTTACTCTGATCCTTTCTAGTTAATCCAATTCAGTTATTCAATTCACTTCATATCCAATGGAGCAAGTGTAATGTCCAGGTGCTTTTTCTAAGTTCTGGGGATATGATAAACAGGGAAGACACGAGGCCTGCCCTCATGGAATTTACAGCCCAGGGGAAAAGAGGTACAGGATAAGTATCAATCATTACAATTGTGATGTATGTTACAAAAAGAGAGGCTTGGGGATCTACGGAAGAGGATCAACAGGAAGTTTCACATTGTTTAGTGATGTTTCTCAAAATATGGTACCTGGACTACCTGCATGAGAGGTATCCGAGGTACAGTACTTATTGAAAATTCACACACGGGGTGTCTGTCAGATGTACTGAGACAAAACATTTAAGGCTCCAGCCAGGAGCCTTGGGCAAAGTGAAACCTAAGGAATCTGCTTTTAAAAAAAATTATGGTAAAATTTATATGACAAAAGAGTAGCTATTTAAAAGCATACACTTCAGTGGCATTAAGTATATTCACTATGTTGTGTAATCTCATCACCTCTATGAGGTTCTAAAGCATTTTCATCATCCCCAAAGAAACTCCATATTCATTAAGTAGTCACTCCCCATCCTTGCCAACACTTGTTATTTGCTGTTTGCTTTTTTCTTTTGGATAGTGGGTGGTGATATTACATTGTGGTTTTGATTTGTATAGAAATCTACTTTTTAAAATAAACTCTTTATTTTGAAATCATTCTAGATTTACAGAAAAGTGACAAAGATAGTAGAGAGAGTTCCTATATATCTGTCATTGTGTTTGCATTTTTCCTAGTGTTATCATTTTATATTACCATGGTACTTCGTTTAACCTGAGGATCCACTTTGTAATAAGTACACAGAGACTTAAAAAAATAATAAAGGGGGTGGCACCTGTGGCTCAGTGGGAGGGGCGCCAGCCCTATATACTGAGGATGGCGGGTTCAAACCTGGCCCCAGCCAAACTGCAACAAAAAATAGCTGGGCGTTGTGGCCGGTGCCTGTAGTCCCAGCTACTCGGGAGGCTGAAGTAAGAGAATTGCCTAAGCCCAAGAGCTGGAGGTTGCTGCGAGCTGTGTGTGACGCCACGGCACTCTACCGAGGGCAATAAAGTGAGACTCTTGTCTCTACAAAAAAAAATAATAAATAATAATAATAATAATAATAGAGATGGGGTTTTGCTTTGTTGCCCAGGCTGGAGAGTAGTGGCATAATCATAGCTCACTGCAGTATCAAACTCCTGGGCTCAGGTGTGCACAACCATGCCTAGCTGAGTCTTTTATTGTTTGAGATAAGGGTCTCTCTATGCTGCCCAGAGTGATCTCGATCTCCTGGCCTGAAGTGATCCTTCTAGCTCAGCTTTCCTAGTAGCTGGGATTCCAAGCATGAGCCATCCATGCCCAGCTCTTCACAGTGATTCTTAATAGGCATTAAAGTTTGAAAACCACTGATCTAGGGATCAGAAAAGTCATTTTACCTGGAAATACATTTTACTTGTTACTTGAAAGATGACTGTGAATGAGTAAAGAGAAGAGAGTGTGATCCAGGCAGAGGAAACAAACTGCACTAAAGTCTAAGGGCAATAAAGAACATGGAACATTTAAAGATAATCATAATAGCAGTAATAGTAATTTATTGACACTTACCATATGCCAAGCACTGGTAAGCACTTTTCAACATTATTTTACTCATTTTTTACAACAATCCTATAAAGTGGGAAATATTATCATTTCCATTTTATAGATTTGGTAACTGAGAGCCAGAAACCACCCAACTATAAGGTGGCAAAGGCAGGATTTGAACTTAAGTCTTTCTTTTTCAATTCCTTTTTTCCCACTAGGCCACAGTAAAGTCTGTACACCTGCTTGTAGCAAGAAGCAAAGTCTTGAAAATGTGGCTTTCCCTCCATCTGGTCTATTCTTCCTATCCTCTGCCCCAGACTACCCCTCCTTCAGGGTTCAGAGAGGCCTTCCCATTCCAAACCTCCTCCTTACTGCTATTTTCTCTCATTGAATTGATGGTTAAATGAATCAATAAATTTAGATAATAGCACTAGCGACAATTTGCAATCATATGCTCATTCATGTGTTTTTTTGTTTGTTTGTTTAATGCCTATCTCTCCCACTGTGCTGTCAACTCTGTGAAGGTAAGGATCCAATCTGGTTCACCTAGTACCAGGAGATGCTTACTAAGCATTTGTTGAATACATAAAGATAGGAACTCAATAAACATCTTTTGGATGTTGAATGAGTAATTTTTAGTTTTTGAGAAAAAATAAAATCAAAAGGGTTGTTGAATATCATCAGTTAAGATATCAACCATAGCTTTTCTCTCCTGCAAAAACCTCAGCCTCATTTATCCAACTATCAAAGAAGATCCAGGGGTTTTGATTCCATGGAGAGACATACAGGAGAGACCTTGATCTTACCAACCTAAGACTCATCTCTGTGACTGTTGAGAAGTCCAGATCTGGAGACAGAAGTGGGAAGTCTCTATTCAAGAATATCACTGTGGACTTAGCACCTGTAGCTCAGCGGCTAGGGCACCAGCCACATACATCGGAACTGGTGGGTTTGATCCAGTCCAGGCCTGCCAAACAATAATGACAACTACAACCAAAAAATAAAGATAGCCAGGCATTGTGGAAGGCGCCTGTAGTCCCAGCTACTTGGGAGGCTGAGGCAAGAGAATTGTGTAAGCCCGAGAGTTTGAGGTTGCTGTGAGCTGTGACGCCACAGCACTCTACCTAGAGTGACATAGTGAGACTCTGTCTCAGAAAAAAAAAAAAAAAGAATGTCACCGAGAATAAAATAGAATGTGGTGACTCACACCCATAGTCCTAACACTCTGGAAAGGCCAAAGCAGAAGGATCGCTTGAAATCCTTGGTTGAGACCAACCTCAGTAAAAGTGAGATCCCCATCTCTACAAAAAAAATTAAAAATTAGCTGGGAGTGGTGGTGCATCCTGTAGTCCCAGCTACTCAGGAGGCTGAGGCAGAAGGATCACCTGAACCCAGGAGTTTGAGGTTGCTGTGAGCTAGACTGACATCAAGGCACTTAGCTTGGGCAACACAGTGAAACTCTGTCAGGAAAAGAAAAAAAAAATTTTGTCTCGAAAAAATAGAATATCATACTAACTACTTCAAAAAGTCAGCTGCCTACAAAGAGGGAAGTGGGCAAATGAGCTCCCCAGCTCTTTGCCTCTACTCTGGGATTCTGCTTTCCAGACCCACACTAAAGAGCTAGCAGAGTGGCCATGCCACAGGTAAAGGCATAATTGCTCTTCACTTCCCCTGCCCACCCCCCCACCCCCCAGTGTTAAATTAGCTTTATGGCAATACCACATCAGCAGCTGGGATGAATTATTGAAGCTCATTCACTGCCATGGACCCAGGTTCCTCTTGCTTTATGGAATGGAGGTGAATGTGAGTACATCACTTCTGTTTGTCTTGTGGCAATTAGTACATTTTTAGTCTATGGTTAATAGGAAGGAGCTCAGCCCTCATGGGCAGACAGTCTCAGCCTCTGCTTCTCAAGAGAGCAGGGGAGATAGACATAGTGGGAGGGGCCGAGCACATGGAGTGGAAGGGGAGAAGCACAGGAACACATCACTGGCCCCAAACTTACAGGGGCTCTTAATTATCACAATTTGCACCGTATTCCCCAGACACCTATGCATGGACAGACACGTAGCACATATGGTCAATGCATATATACATATATGCACATATACATTCAGAGTCTTAATTTTTGGGGTTTGTTTTTTTTTTTGAGATAGAGTCTCATTTTGTTGCTCCCAGTAGAGTGCTATGGCGTCACAGCTCACAGCAACCTCAAACTCTTGGGCTCGAGCAATTCTTTTGCCTCAGCCTCCCTGGTAGCTGGGACTATAGGCACCTGCCACAAAGCTGGGCTGTTTTTTAGAGACGGGGCATTGCTCTTGCGCAGGCTGGTCTCAAACTGCTAAGCTCAGGCAATCCACTAGCCTCCCAGAGTGCTGGGATTATGGGCTTGAGCCGCCACACCAGCCGTCCAGAGTCTTAATAAAGGTGCACTCACCAGGGGCCCAGGAACAAATACACGGAGGGGGCCCACATTTTAAAGAATGATTTGCTAAAAGACTAAAAATTTTAAAGCCTTCTCCTCCTTCCACCTTTAACACCAATGCTTCTCTAGAAGTGCTAGCTAAATTGCCCCTGACATTTGGCAGAGGTGGATGATCTGAGATCTCTAAGGTCAAGTGCAGGCAGTCCAACTGCTGGAGGGTCCTGTGTCTTGGCTCTTCTCCACCACCTCCATAAGCTGTCAAATCACTAAATTTCAAGACATGTTTCTGTGGTTTGGACCAGACGTGAAAATTACTAATCATAGCTCTGCATTTATCCATACACACCTGCACTGACGTTCACAGTGAAAACCATGCATCGATACTACTACTACTTCTACACACACACACACACACACTCATACTACTGCATACCTAGAGACAGGCCTCTAGACATATGGTTTGAAGGCTGATAAGTAGGCCTCCTGACCCTATCAGTTGGTCACATGGTAGGATTTCTCAAAGATCCTAACATTAAATATTTATGCCTTTGGGGAATCCTCAGTTAGTTTATACTCAAATACTCCCAGTCAAGGCAACACACTGTAGAGTTATCCTCTAACATTTCGAAAGAAAATCACTTCTTCCCAGGGAACTTCTTTCTCCTTGGCTATCTGACTCTTACTCATTCTTTAGGTCTGATCCAGCCTTCCCTGCTTACCCCCTAGTCCCAACTGATGAGGCAGGGTAAGTTCCCCCATTATCCACTCCCATTGTTCTTTATTATCTTCGTTGGACACACCTATTAAAACTATAATTAAATGATTATTTGTGTGATTATTTTTATCTAGTTTGTAGCCTCAGTGGACTGGGAGCTCTAGTTGGCTAGGGGTTCCTTTCTCTCTGTTCTCCACTGTACCCCCTGTGCTAGCACAGTGTCTGGTACAGAACAGATAGTCAATGGAACTTCAATGAAATTGGAGGGTTTGGGGAAAGGAAAGCAGAGGATGATGAAAGGGACACAAAAGGTCAGAAGAGTTGGTCCCAAACCCTTCTGATCTTAGGTCTCTGAATATGATCAGTCCTTCCCTTTCACATCTGTCACAATGATACTGTATCCCTCTCCTTCAGGGCACGTTAGGATGTCCAGGGAAACTTCACAGGGACATCACGAGGATTGAAGGAGACAGAATTCTCAGCTGAAGGAAACAGGCTTGCAGGGGCATCCTCAAGACTCCCAACCTTTTCAGAATGTAACTAAAATCTCACAGTTCTAGAGCAAGCTTTATGTGAGGAACTCCTCCTTCCAGATGTTTCTTGGCAATTAAGGTGGAAGATATTTGTTTCTGAGAACGTATGTTACTTATAAGAGCAACAAATATCAGCTACCAATTACTATACCAGCTTACTGCATGCCAGGCACTGAGCTAAGCACTTTATACATATTTATACATTAGCACCTCAATTAATCCTCACAACCATCTTGTGAGGTAAGTATACTATTATTTCCATTTTTCAGGTAGGAACAAAGCTCAAAAAGAGCAAGTAATTGGCCCAAGGTCACACAACTTGGAAACAAATGAGCCAGGACAAGGCTCTGAGGCGAAGCTTTCAACCAGCAGGATATGTTGCCTCCCATTTAAGCCCTTGAGGAGATAACATACTCACTCAGTTGATGTGGACAGATGCCAGACTCACTCTCAGACTCACTCAACAGTATAAACTGCTACCATTTGATGGTCTAAGGATTTATTTGAGATCTTGGAGGCATTCTTGTCTTAGTCCCTTAGTTCCTTCTTGTCTTAGAACCATCATGACCTGGGTTCTGATGCATGGACTCAGAGAACAAGATAGTCAAAACACCTGGAATGGCAGGGGAAGCTGATATAGACAGCTGGAAGGCAGAACTTGCTTCATATTCCCCAGGAAAACACTTGTGGGTCCCTGGCCCTACTGCATGGAAGATGGGCCCACTTTGAGTCTTTTCCTTTTATACTTCCCTTCCAGTGCTGGTGATCCCAGGGGCTCATTTCAGAATGATGGTGAGTTTTTTGTTTGTTTGTGATAAGAGTCTCACTCTGCTGCCCAGGCTAGAGAGCCATGGCATGAGTCTAACTCATAGCACCTCAAACTCCTGGTTCAAGCAATCCTCCTGCCTCAGCATCCCAAGTAGGTGGTATGACAGGTGTGAACCACTGTGCCCAGCCTCAGAATGATGGTCTTAAGGTAGGTGACAGGTCAGCCACAAAGGGTCACACAAAGAAAAACCAAACAGGTGGCACCTATAGCTCAGTGGGTAGGGTGCCAGTCACATACACTGAGGCTAGCAGGTTCAAACCCAGCCCAGGCCAGCTGAAATAATAAGGGAAAAAAAAAAAAAAATAGTCGGGCACTGCGGTGGGCACCTGTAGTCCCAGATACTACTTGGGAGATTGAGGCAAGAGAATTGTTTAAGCCTGAGAGTTTGAGGTTGCTGTGAGCTGTGATGCCACAGCACTCTACCCAGGGCAACAGCTTGAGACTCTGTCTCAAAAAACAAACAAAAACCAAACCAGTGTGTGAGAGAAGCTGCCACAGTGGGTGGGTCTCGCTTTCTTGGGGCTATACTCAGGGCCATGAATTATTGTAGACAGCCCCTTAGAGGAAGTGAGAACTTCAAGTCTTTGACATTAAGTCATGATCTCTTCTGTCCCCCTCTGCTCCCCATGCACTGACTTCAATTTCATCCCTCCAGTGATTCTCAGAGTCTGACCTCCATGACTACAAATTGGATCTGGAATCATTTTGAGATTACTATGCCTCCAGACTCCTGCTTCTGAGACTTGGTCTGAAACAGGCACTTTCTGGCTCATCCTTTCAAGCTGCATTGATTATGGTAGAGACTGGAAAGCTAGAATACATTTCCTTGACTCCCTTACAATTAGGTGCACTTGTGTACTTGTGACTGGAAGGGAGAAAAAATGAAGAAGCCTCCATTCTGCTATTTGGGGATTTCTGCTGGCAAGTAGGATCCTGGATACATAAGGTTCTTCTATAACAGCTTCATCATCTTTGCTTCCTAATTCCTGGATGGCAAATCTCTGGCAATGTGTTCTTTAACTCAATAGTTCCAATGGCAATCCTTTGATTCACCACCTTACTGATTGTGGCAAACATATTAGCTCTTCTGGTGCAGTTTTAGGAAGTCTATTCCACAAGTTCTTTCAACAATTTTATAAACATGGATTCCCTATATTAAATTTCCTTCAGTTTAAAATACCTATAGTAGTTTCCGTTTCCTGCACTGACTCAGGCCCTCAAAGAATTGTGAAATGACTCGTTGGAGAAACTGAAAGGAAAAAAAAAGCCATTGTTAGATAAAGAAGATTTCTTTTCTCACTCATGGCCAGGTTCATGGCCAAGATCCTTAGAACAAAAAAGAGATTATTAAGAGAAACACATAAAAATTTATTTAATAAAAGGTTTACATGACACAATGAAGACTCAAAGAAACAGGGAAGCCTGTGTATTTTTTATGCTTAAGTTTGAGGAAGAGGGGACATTCATGCAATCATGTATGATTGGACAAAGGGTGTATGATCATAAGATCAGTCATAAACAGGAGAGTGGGGGACTTAGCAAGTCCTGTTTGTTCAGATTCCTCTGTCCTCAAGGACAAGGAAGTTCCTTTCCTTCTGTATAGGGATGGTATCTCTGGAATGAGGATTTTATAACCTACTTTAGGAAAGAAGGGAGGAAGAAGATCAGAGAGTGACCTTGCTAGGTTTTACAGCCTGCTACGGAGAAGAAGAAAGATTGGCAGGTGATAGTGGCCTTTCTGGCTCTGCTGTTTTTTCAAATGCCAATCTGCCATATTTTGGGATAGTGTATCCTAAACCCCATCATTCTCCTGTCTGTAACTTTTCTTTTGTTTTCTTTGTTTGTTTGGTTAGGGTTGTAGAGTTCTGTAGCATCACAGCTCACAGCAACCTCAAACTCTTGGGCTGAAGCAATTCTCTTGCCTCAACCTCCCAAATAGCTGGGACTACAGGCACCTGCCACAACGCCCAGCTATTTTTGGTTGCAGTTGTCATTGTTGTTTAGCAGGCCCAGGTTGGGCTCGAACCCTCCAGCTTCAGTGTAAGTGGCTGACACCCTACTCACTAAGCTATGGGCCTGTATGCAACTTTTCTTAGAAGTTTCACTACCCAAAACCTGAGTTGGCAAATTATCCCATAACTTGGAAATAGATCAGCCCAGTTAAACAGTTAGCATTGTGTCTCATTTCAGTCATTAGGTGGTTTTGCAGGTAGGCTACCACCAGAGTTAGGCCTCTTTATAGAATAATCACTCTGACCCTTAATAAGAGGTATGTCAGGGCTGGGCAGGGTGACTCATTTGTCTAATCTAGCAGTCTAGGAGGCCGAGACAGGTGAATTGCCCAAGCTTACAGGTTCAAGACCACTAGGAGCAAGACCAAGACCCCGTTTCTAAAAATAGCCAGGCATTGTGGCAGGTGCCTGTAGTCCCAGCTACTTGGGAGGCTGAGGCAAGAGAATTGCTTGAGACCAAGAGTTTGAGGTTGCTGTGAGCTGTGACGTCAGAGCACTCTACCAAGGGCAACAAAGTGAGACTCTGTTTCAAAAAAAGAGAGAGAGAGAGAAATTTCTATGATAAGAAAAGAAAAATAGTGGCGGGTGCCTGTGGTCCCAGCTACTTGGGAGGCTAAGGCAAGAGAATCACCTAAGCCCAAGAGCTGGAGGTTGCTGTAAACTGTGATGTCATGGCACTCTACTGAGGGTGACAAAGTGAGACTCTGTCTCTAAAAAAAAAAAAAAGAAAAGAAAAATAATGCTTAATGCTTAGAGCAAATGATACACTCAATTTCTGAGTCCAGAGGGAAGCTAGTCAGGATGATTTCTAAATATAAGCTCAAAGCATCTTGAGATGGCGGAATGAGGACAAGCAGTGGTAATCTGATAGATTTTACTGGTTGCAACTTCTTTTTTAGACAGAGCCTCAAGTGTCGCCCTGGGTAGAATGCCGTGGCATCACAGCTCACAGCAACCCCCAACTCCTGGGCTCAAGTGATTCTCCTGCCTCTGCCTCCCAAGTAGCTGGGACTACGGGCGCCCGCCACAACACCCAGCTAATTTTTGGTTGCAGCCGTCATTGTTTTTCGGCGGCCCCAGGCTGGATTCCAACCTGCCAGCTCAGGTGTATGTGGATGGTGCCTTAGCCGCTTGAGCCACAGCGCCGAGCCTGGTTGCAACTTTTATGAGGTGTTCTGGTGAATTTTCTGAGCATCCAACAAAGCAACAGGCACGAAAATGGTTCACAAGTAAATTTCTGTGAGCTGGTCATGGTGGCTCACACCTGCAATCCTAGCACTCCGAGAGGCTGAGATGGGAGGATCATTTGAGGTCAAGAGTTTGAGGCCACCCTGAACATGAGCAAGACCTCCATCTCTACTAAAATAGAAAAAAAAAAAAAAAAATAGCTGGGTATGGTGGTTTGTGCTTGTAGTCCCAACTACTCAGGAAGCTGAGGCAGTAGGATCACTTGGGCCCAGGAATTGGAGGTTGCAGTGAGCTATGATTATGTGAGACTCTTTCTCAAAAAAAAAAAAAAAAAAAAAAAAAAACTATCATGATTTCTCTGAAGCCTATATTAAGTTGTCCAGCTTCAGTTTTCAGGGTTTGGGGAAAAGGTAGTTTTAACATTCAGTGATTCTAAGTTAGAAAGGTGGGATAAACACTGGACATATTAGTTTGGAGAACTGTAGCCAGATATTGATAAAAAAACTAGAAGAATTATAGGCAGATAACAAAACCTCAGAAACGATGAGCAGGACTAGACTCTAATAATGGGCGCACTATAGTTTTCTTCTGAAACTTTATTTTTCCTCAATACTCACTTCCCTTTCTACAAAAGATAATCAAAGTAAGATTAATTTGCATGCAAAATAGGTCTAGTCACACTAAACTCAGCCTGATTATTTACATAATTGCAGCAAAAATAGTGACTGACCATATAGGCTGTTTTTACATTTGTTTTGCTGGAACTTTTCATAAGGAATCTCAGATTTGACTTTTAAAAGCCTCTCAAATCTAGGAAACCAAGCCAACGACTTGCCACCAGACTTTGCCTAAAATACCTATAGATTTGGGTGAATTCTCTTTTTGAAGTTTCCCAAATGTCTTCAGGTTCTGGCACCTGCCATAAAGTGGCATTACTTACTCACCTGTAAGGCTGGTAAGGCAACTAACCATGTAAAGGAACCACATACTCAGGGTACCAAGCTAGCTTTTTCCAAGGGGCTTTACAGGCTCAATCTTAGTTTTTTAAAGTTATCTGGTTATATCTGAATATAAGCATTCTAGTCAAAGTTTTCATAATATAACCATTATTTCCAACTGTGCTCTGTTACAAAGAGAATAGATTCTTATTGGACTTATGTAAATAATTATATTGCCATAAAAATAAGAATACTGGCTTAGCGCCTGGAGCTCAGCAGCTAAGGCGCCAGCCACATACATCAGGGCTGCGGGTTCGAACCCAGCTCGGGCCTGCCAAACAACAATGCAAGTACAACAAAAAAATAGCTGGGGCTTGGCGCCTGTGGCTCAAGCGGCTAAAGCGCCAGGCCAGGCCTGCCAAACAACAATGACAGCTGCAACCAAAAAATAGCCGGGCGTTGTGGCAGGACCCTGTAGTCCCAGCTACTTGGGAGACTGAGGCAAGAGCATCGATTAAGCCCAGGAGTTTGAGATTGCTGTGAGCTGTAACGCCATAACACTCTACCAAAGGTGACATAGTGAGACTCCGTCTCAAATAAATAAATAAATAAATAAGAGTACTAATAGTTTCTGAATTCTAGAGGAATGAAGTACAGAGAAAAAGTTATGGTTTCCATTCTGCTTACAAAAGTATATTTTATCAAATTGTTATAAGCTATAGATAGCTTAAAAGTAAGAAAAAGTTTTCTTAATTCTGAAAACAAAATATTAAAAAACCAGCAATGTTTCAGACAAAAAGTCATCTAAAAAAATCACCCTCAACAGTTCATTTAGTCCCATGTAATCAAACCTTGTTCTGCTTGATCTTGGTCAGGAGTTTCATGAACTCATCAGTTTCTTCATTAGAGTTCTGAAAACTAGCCAGCCTGGTGTGGTGGCTTGAGCCTGTAATCCTAGCACTTTGGGAGTTCCAGGGAGGAGAATCTCTGAGGTCAGGAATTTGAGACCAGCCTGAGCAAGAGCAATACCCCTGCCTCTACAAAAAAAACAGAAAAATTAGCTGGGAATGGTGGCTCATGCCTATAGTACTAGCTACTCAGGAGGCTGCGATAAGAGTTTGAGGTTCCAGGGAGCTACAATGCACTCTAGCCCAGGCAATAGAGCAAGACCCTGTCTAGATTTTAAAGCTTTTAGCAAGCTGCATTCCAGAATAGTTAAGGTCTTTTCCATAAATCTCTTTGAAGATACATTCATATGGAAAATGGGAAATTGTAGCTAAATATACCTTACTTACAAAATACTCATTATAAAATTTTACAAAATATCTACAAAATATATCTGTGCTGATATACAAATATAAAAAATAAAAATACAATATAAAGTATGAGTTTATTAATTTTCCTTTGTATGGTAATATTATTACTGTTTTTAACTTAATATAACTTTAAGGTTTCAAGTCACACAAAGTTTTGAAACTATTTTTAAGTAGAAATATTTTATAAAACGTAATTGTTAGGGGCAGCACCTGTGGCTCAATGAGCAGGGCGCCAGCCCCATATACTGAGTGTGGCAGGTTTGAACCCGGCCCCGGCCAAACTACAACAAAAAATAGCTGGGCATTGTGGCAGGCACCCGTAGTCCCAGCTACTCGGGAGGCTCAGGCAAGAAAATCGCCTAAGCCCAAGAGCTGGAGGTTGCTGTGAGCTGTGATATCACAGTACTCTATCTGAGGGTGATAAAGTGAGACTCTGTCTCAAAAAAAAAAAGTAATTGTTAGAAAAGGCTATAAATTATTATCCTACTTATATCTTACTTAATTCACTTGTTCTTAACAATTATACTTAAATTACTCATGAAAATTTCATGAGACATTAAACAAAGCTAGCCACTATCTTAAGTTACATTTATTATTGACAAAGTAGGCAAGTATCAAAAATATCACAGAAGGAAATGAAAAGTTAAACATATAGTTTAACTTCTTTGTGTTTCTTCTCTCTTCCCTCATCTGGTCCTCCCTTCTCTCTTTTTTTTTAACTTCTATTCTTGACATACATTAGTAATTTATTTTTATTCTATGTTCTGCTCTTAAGATGAATTTGTAATTTTATTATCTTAAACATCTAGTGAGAGAGGATACCCGAGAAAGGTGAGGTATAGGAACAGGTCTTCTCAGGGAGACCACAAGGATACACCTGCAGGGTTGTCTCCATCATGACTCAGCTCTAGGGAATTTGTAGACTTAAATTCCTGGGACCTGGAAATTTCCACTTCTGTGAAATCCTGTAGTTCTGTGCGGGCTGGAATAGCATCTCCCACTTGATTCAAACTGACCAATGAGAAAGGTACCTGTGGGTTGGAACTTTTTGAGTGGAGATAAAAAGGGAAAGACCAAGCCAGTTGGGGAACAGGGCCATTTTGAATTCTTCTATGCCATAAGCTACTGGCCAGTGGATAAAGCCCTTCCTCTTATAAACATGGTTTTTGGGTGCTCTTTCTCTCCACTGGGCCTTGTCTTCCTGCAACCCTAGTAGAGATAATATAAGCTTGTTTAACTAGTAAGCCCAAGTGGAAAAATGTATGTCTGCGTTATATTTAATGCTAACATTTTTAAAAACATGTTTCTATTTTACCAAAAATTTTCTTTTATTTATTTTGAGACGGAGTCTCACTGGGTAGAGTGCTGTGACATCACAGCTCACAACAACCTCAAACTCCTGGGTTTAAGCAATTTTCTTGCCTCAGCCTCCCAAGTAGCTGGGAGTACAGGCACCCACCACACCACCCGCCTATTTTTTGGTTATTGTTTTCATTTTTGTTTGCAGGCCCGGGGTGGATTTGTTTTTTTTTTTTTTTTTTTTTTTTTTTTTTTTTTTTTTTCCGGGCTGGATTTGAATCCACCAACTCTGATGTATGTGGCTGGCGCTCTAAATGGTGAGCTACAGGTGCTGAGCCATATTTTACCAAAAATTTTAAAACTAATCCTATTTCTCCTATCTAAGTACTACCCAGGCCCGACCCTGCTCAGCTTTCAAGATCGGGCGCGTTCAGGGTGGTATGGCAGTAGACAACTAATCCTATTTCTCGAAGACTTATACAAATCACATAAACCTGAAGGAAAAAAAAACTATTTGGGTTACTCTGCATATTTCTGAGAGTTTTAGGAAGACTTAACTTATAGAAGCGCTTATTTGTTTTTAAACCAATTTGAATAGAATTTCTACAAAAATACCAAATATGTGTTATATACAAACATGGATATATAAATGACAGATGCAAAGTTCTTATAGTTTTCATTAAAACATTTTGGCCAGGTGCCAGTACAATAATTCAAAACTCACTGGTTTATAAAAGAAATAGCTCAATCCAAATTGTTTTTGGCAGATTTAACAAGATGACATACTCAAAGTCTAAGTTTGGGGGTTTTCGGTTTCTTGTGAGACGGAGTCTCACTTTGTTACCCTCTGTAGAGTGCCGTGGCTCACAGTAACCTCAAACTCTTGGTCTTGAGTGATCCTCTTGCCTCAGCCTCCCAAGTAGCTGAGAATACAGGCGCCCACCATAACACTGGGCTATTTTTTTTTTTTTTTAAGAGACAAGCTTTCTATCCAGCTCAAGTTGGTCTCAAACTCATGAGCTCCCCTGCCTCAGCCTCCCAGAGTGTAAAGTTGTTTTGTTGTTGTTGTTTGTTTGTTTGTTTTGCAGTTTTTGGCCGGGGCCAGGTTTGAACCCACCACCTTGGGTATATGGGCCGGTATCCTACTCCTTTGAGCCAGAGGCACCACCCTGTTGTTTGTTTTAACCAGTAGTTGTGGAAACAAGTCTTCAGATTTTTCACTTGGCTAGGTTTCTAAATAGCTCTTTTTTTTGTCATGACGGTCATCTCCCTGAAGTTTATATTTCCAAAGGGTAACTATTAGATTCTAGAGGAGGCAGCATAGAAAATTTACATCACAAAGGAACAGAGAAAGAATGCAAATTTGGGGAGCACATTGTCTATTCTTAGAGGTCAATCTTATAAAGGCTGTGAAGTAAATTTCAGGTGAGTGACTGAGGAGACACCTAGTGGCTGTCTGCCTTCAAAACCCATATAAGTAGACAAAATACCGTTTCTAAATAATTGGTGGGGAGTTTGTGTGTGTTTTTGTTTCTTTGTTTGTTTGTTTTTAAGCCTCAGGTTGGTTGTTTTGTGGGTTGCTGAGTCCCTTGAGAGCCTGGGAAGCTAAAGTTCAAGTAACCGAGGTACTGAAAAGGGATAGGAGAAAGGAGACCTAGCAGGAATTCAGAGGACCCGAATGGAAGACCAAAGCTGGCAAAACAGAGAAAGGAGCTGAATCAAATGGAAAGAAGCCAATAAAGTTAAAACAAGAGGGGGATGGACAGAGTTGGCAGAGAATATAGACAATATAGCAATAGTAGTTTTGGGGGGGTTTTTTTGCAGTTTTTGGCTGGGGCTGGGTTTGAACCTGCCACCTCTGGCATATGGGGCTGGTGCCCTACTCCTTTGAGCCACAAGTGCCGCCCCAATATAGCAACAGTTTCAGGTGGGGGCTGTGTTCATGAACTGAGAAGTTTCCATGGGAGAAACAGGATTCAACAGAGATGCCTTAAACATATATATATATATATATATATATATATATATATATATAAAATATCACTTATTTTGAATATTGGCTTTTTTTTTTTTTTTTTTGAGACAGAGCCTCAAGCTGTCACCCTGGGTAGGGTGCTGTGGCATCACAGCTCACAGCAATCTCCAATTGCCGGGTGCAAGTGATTCTCTTGCCTCTGCCTCCCAAGTAGCTGGGACAAAAGGTGCCTGCCACAATGCCTGGCTATTTTTTGGTTGCAGCTGTCATTGTTGTTTGACAGGCCTAGGCTGGATTCGAACCTGCCAGCTCAGGTGTATGTGGCCTGCGCCTTAGCCGCTCAAGCCACAGGTGTCGAGCCTGAATATTGGCTTTTAATTAAGCTAACTTCTGACCTTTAGCTTTTAAAAAAACCCAAACTTTCAATGACTTACTGGTCACTTTTAATCATGGGAGAAAGAGGCATCCTCAAAAGAGAGTGTAATAAGATTCATTCTTGGCTCACGCCTGTAATCCTAGCACTCTGGGAGGCCAAGGCAGGTGTATTGCCTGAGCTCACTGGTTCAAAATCAACCTGAGCTAGAGTGAGATGCCACCTCTAAAAATAGCCATTGTGGTGGGCATCTGTAGTCCCAGCTACTCAGGAGGCTGAGACAAGAGAATCACTTGAGCCCAAGAGTCTGATGTTGCTGTGAGCTATGACGCTACAGCACTCTACCAAGGGTGGCAAAATGAGATTCTGTTTAAAAAAAATTTTTTTTTGGCTTGGCATCTGTAGCTCAAGCAGCTAAGCAGGCGTCCTCAAACTTTTTCAACAGGAGGCCAATTCACTGTCCCTCAGACCATTGGAGGGCTGGACTATAGTTTAAAACAAAAAACTATGAACAAATTCCTATGCACATTACACATATCTTATTTTGAAGTAAAAAACAAAACGGGAACAAATACAATTCACACTGCTTCATGTGGCCCGCGGGCCGCAGTTTGAGGACACGTGAGCTAAGGCGTCAGCCACACACACCAGAGCTGGCAGGTTCGAATCCAGCCCAGGCCTGCCAAACAACAACAACTACAACCAAAAAATAGCCAGGCATTGTGGCAGGTGCCTGTAGTCTCAGCTACTTGGGAGGCCAAGGCAAGAGAATCACTTAAGCCCAAGAGTTGGAAGTTGCTGTGAGCTGTGATGCCACAGCACTCTACCCAGGGCAACAGCTTGAGGTTCTATCTCAAAAAAAAAAAAAAAAAAAATTTTTTTTTTCATTTTTTTCGAAATCCAGAACAACGCCTAAGATAGCCAAAAGAAAGCAAAGACCTTTATCTTTAACTACCTAACAGGTGGTTTAGGATGGTGTTTGTTTGTTTGTTTGTTTTTGAGGCAGAGTCTCCTTTGTTGCCCTTGGTAGAGTGCCATGGTGTCACAGCTCACAGCAACCTCAAATTCTTGAGCTCAAAGCAATTCTCTTGCCTCAGCCTCCCATGTACTTGGGACTACAGGTGCCCACCATAACACCCAGCTATTTTTAGAGACGGGGTCTTGCTCTTGCTCAGGTTGGTCTTGAATTCCTGAGCTCAAGAGATCCACCCGCCTCAGCCTCCCAGAGTGCTAAGACTACAGATATGAGCCATGCCTCACAAGGATGGTGTTTGTGAAAATGATGTCTCTGGTTTCCCAGGAAATGTCAGACAACTTCAGTCACATGCCCGTTAATCTTGGACACCAAATTGTGGTTATTGGGATGGGACTTTCCCAGTATTCACCAAGCAATGAATGTTTTCTCAATGTTAAAATGAGAAAAGCCCCTTTTGGACTGGGAATTCTTATTGAGAGTAGACAGTCATGCAGAAATATGATTAGACAAAGGTAGTATGACCTAATGGTCACAAAGTGGGAGAAACTTAGCAGTTTGTTTAGATTCTACTTGGTGCCCCTGTGTCATCAAGAACAAAGATGTTCCCTTCCTCTTAGTATAGGGAGGATACCTCTGGAATGAGAGTGTTGTAACCTACTTCAAGAAAGGAGAGCGGAATAAAGTCAGAGGTTTTATGGCCTGCTTCAGGGAAGGAGGAGGGAGAGGGTCAGCTCCTACTCTTTTCCCAAGTGCCAAGGTGCCATATTTTGGAGTAGTGTGTGAAAGGTAGGAGGCTAATTAAGCAGATACAAAAATATATTATCATAAATCACCCTCTCTTAGTAACAACCAGTAAGCTTTCCCATTCACAGTATAGCAAAGACACCCAAATTCATCAAATCATACATGTTAAATACATGCAGTTCTTTATACATCAGTTATATCTCCATAAAGCTGTTTAAAATGATAAAACAAATTCTCCAACAAAAGAGAGGCAGGAACAGAGCAGGTAGGTAAGTTGGCCAAGAAATAGACATAAATATAGGGACAGGCAAACAAGACCACAGTTCAAATGCGGGAGTTGAGAAGTCACTATAGACTCATTGTTGAATGTGAATTAATGTGTGTGTTCCTCAGACACACACACGTGCTAACTCACATACACCAGCATGACTCAAAATTTTCTTCCCTAGTTTAAAAACTCAACCCCCTTTTTTCACTATGATGGCCCCAAATGGGACATAGAAGGTAAAAGATGTATGTGCATTAGGAGGATAAAAATCAAGATGAAGTGATAAAACTTCAGCGAAAGAAGGGAAACCAGAGTGAGAATAATGTAGGAAGTGCTGGAATTAGGTAGAGGGTATAATGGAAGTGATCTTGAGTTGAAAGGAGGGAAGGAGGTAAACGAAGTGGTGATGGAGGGACAGATAGGCAAGAAAATCTTCTTTCTGGCTTGGCGCCTGTAGCTCACCAGCTAGGGCACCGACCACATACACTGGAGCTGGTGGGTTCAAACCTAGCCTGGGCCTGCCAAACAACAATGACAACTACAACCAAAAAATAGCCGGGTTTTGTGGTGGGCGCCTGTAGTCCCAGCTACTTGGGAGGCTGAGGCAAGAGAATCACTTAAGCCCAAGAGATAGAGGTTGCTGTGAGCTGTGATGTCACAGCACTCTACCGAGAGCAATATAGTGAGACTCTGTCTCAAAAGAAAAAAGAAAGAAAAAAAACCTACTTTCTTCCATCTGTAACTTTATCTCTATTGTACGGTATCTAGAAAATAATAGGCATTAGATAAATATTTACTGGGCTGAAGAACAAAATCAAGGAGTATGAGGGAGACAGGATCACACAGGATTGGTATGTGTGTAGGAGTAACCACTAACATTTACCATGTTTTACCATAAGCCATACTCTCTGCTAACCACTTTCCATGCATTGTCACTTTAAATTCTCACCAACTTTCTATGAAGTAATTATTAGTATCCCCATTAAATAGACAAAGAAACTGAGGATCAGGCAGTTTAAGAAACTCATCCAGAGTCACATAGATAGTAAGTGGCAGAATCAGGATTTGAATTTTGACTTGTCTGGCTTCAAAATCAGTATTTCTCACCACTACATTAAATGTATTCCTCTTTGAGTCAGGATAGGCCTATTCCCGCCAGACCACTCTACCACCCCATGCACATGGAAGTTTGGAGGGGACCCCAAAGAACACAGTCTCTCACTGCACCTATCAACAAGGAGAGAACCAAGACAGGAGGGATGGGGACAGGCTCCTGGGCTGAGGAGGGACCATAATAAAGCCTCATCTTCAACAATACAAAGAAAAACAATTTGAAACTTAATCATCTCCCAGAATTATGATCCCTCCCCACAGCAGGGAGCACATTAGCAGAGCTGAGAAATGATAATTCAGCAGCCCCCAACCCAGCAGGGAAGGAAAAGAGAGGAGTTGGGAGGAGCCAGAGGAAAACAGAAACAGAAGCACAGAGGGAATGGGGGAGGGGTGAGGCAGGGCCTAACCTCTCATGTTTTTTTTTTTCTGCCCAAGTCTGAGACAGGGCTCCAGGGGAGTGTTCTGGTGGCACTTTACCCTTCAATTCTGCTCAAATGGGAAAGGGGTTAGGTTGCCCCCAGGTCAGTTCTCAGCACCGATGGATCCCCACACCCGGAGCTGCATCCAAGCCCACCCAGATGAGCTGTGGTTTAGTAGTCTTAGCTTGAGTGAGGAAGAGCTGCCGAGCCACCAGGGTTGGCTCAGAGCACCTCCTGGTCCGTTGACACCTAGACGAATCAGCGGTCGGTCAGGACTAGAAGTGCTGGACAGCTCCAGGTCCCAGGCGTGGTTCTCCGGAGCGCACCCGAGGGGTGGGGCGAGGCTTCCCCAGCGCCGCAGCCGTCTCCTCTCTCAGCAGAAGCGCGAAGGCTGCTGGGAGCTCCTGGGGAAAGGGCTGGGGTCAGGAAAGGGTCCCGATGGAGATCTGGTGGCGACTTGAGACTGGAGCCCTGGGGGCACTTCTCCAGACGCATTCCTTCCTTCTGAGTCGAGACCCCCTCGCTCCTCACACCACCCCCCGCCAGGGACAATGGCGCCTTCAGCCCCCAGAGATGAATGGGGCCTTTGAGAGCTGCACGCTACGGGGTCAGCGGCGGCCACCGGGTTCCCCAGGCTGCCCAGCGGTCCTGATCCTAAGCCGCTGGGCTGGGGAGGAAGAGGAGCCTGTAGAGTAGGGTCGGTATCCTAAGGTCCCTCTCTTTACCCCATCTCCCATACATACAGTCCTGCGGTAGAGATTTATCCCCGATCAGACAGTTTCTGGTAAGGACGGATTTTAAGGAGGTGGAGAGGGAGGAAATCCCCTCCCTTTGGCAGGAGAGGGGACAGTTCTATGTCCACTTCTCAGGAGGCAGCAGAACCAGCTGTATGAGGAAGAAGCTTTTGCAGCCTCTTATCCCGGCCCCCTCCCCACCCAAATCAGGGTCCCAGCCTCTGTTGAGGTGGGAGAGTTTCCTCCTTCTGTCAGTGCCCCTGTGCCTTCATTTGGGGGCTGCACCAGAGGCCTGGCCCCTCTTTCCCGTTCCCATTTCCCCTCCCCTTCCCCCACTGCACAGCCTACTCCGTTTCTATGGAAACGAGCTGGGAAGGCTCTGCCAGGAGGCCAAGGCCACTACTGCTCTTGAGGGGAGGAGGATAGAAATTGAAAGTGAGGAGCAGGAGGTGAGTTCTAGCCACTCCCAGAGAGTGATGGAGAACTGCTGGGAATGAGATTTTTACTGTTGGGATGAGGCAGCGGGAAGAGGGGACAGAGATGTAATTGAATGATGTGATTGAGACAGACCTGAGCGGCTCCTTATTCCTCCAATTCCCATTGCTCCAGACATTTAGACAAGCCCCCTCAGAGGGGAAATTAGTGGGTAAAGAAGGAAGGGAGACATAACACCAAGAGCTGTGCCCCTTCTTACTTCACATAGGTTCTACCCTTTTCCCCTTCCTGAGGACATGCCCATTTGAGAGGAGACCTCCAGAGAACTGGAAGGCTCCCAAAAAACAGGAGGGGAAATAGAGTGGGTTGTGAGTGTTCAGGGATGCTTAGGAATTTCTCCTAGGAAGATGGAGCTAAAGGTGGCCAGAGGCCTAGGAGCATTAGGTACTTTTATGGTCCCCCTTCTCCAGCACCTCCACTAAGGAGTGGTGGCAGCTGGCAGCTTCCTTCCCTCTGTTTAATCCCATCAGGATGTTGGGCTATGAGAAGAGGAAAATAGAAGTGGCCAAGTGGGGATGGGGGTAGAGAAGGGGTAATAAGCCTAAGGTAAGAAGGGCTAGAAGAGTAGTGGGTGGGTGAGCATAGATGTTTATGGCTGGGGGTGGGAGGGGAGGTAGAGAGCTTCTTAAAAGTGAATCCCATCCTTTACTGTCTCCCAATGCTCCCCCCTCAGGCAAAGCTACCCCTCAGCAGGGGACTAATGGATATCTAAATCTTGGTAGATTATGCCTGGGAAGGGGCCTCCCAGGTTATCAGAAGGTTGTGCAAAGCTTCCCTGGGGAAGACAGGGAAGGTCCCCTGGGAGCCTAGGGTTTCCTGGATCTGAGCCTTTGGCTCTCCCTTGGCCATAACCCCCAGCACAGGCATCTTGGTGTTTGCTTATTTTGGTTATTTTTTGATCAGATATTTTGGCACTATGCGCACTGCCTCCTGTTGCCATGGCAGCCGTGACAGGGGCTGAGGCACCGTGAGAAAAATACCAAAATTAATGAGTGAGCGAAAGTGCAGCCGAGAGAAAAACAAGGTTAAAAAAAGAGTTAAAACAGTAATGAAAACAGGCTTCCCAGCTCCACAGCAGAGCAGCTGCTGAGGCCTCCCCATAGCAGCAGCCCCCGCCCAGCCTAGGGCTCCTGGCATCTCCCAGACCTCAACAGAGGACTCACTCGCCTTCTCCCACCCAGCCAGTCACAGACCGAGCCAACAGCCACTCAGGGTCCAACAGCAGATCAGCTCCCATCTCAGGTAACATCCTGCCTCTCAGAACAGCATCTCAGGCAATAGCTTCTCATCTCCTAGATAATGGAGTCTCACTACAGCCCCCACAAAATGTGGTCCAGCTAAATCACCAGGAAATGGCCTCCCAGCTACACCCAAGCTTCAGAGCCATAGCTGCAGGCACCTCAGCACCCCATCTAGAGTCCTGCACACAGTAACAGCCCAGACACAATCCTGGGCAACAGCACCTTAGCTATAGCCAATCCCCAATATGCTGTCATCACAGCTACAGCTTCAGGACCAATAGCATCCCAGCTACAGTCTTATACACAACAGTAGCTCTGCTCATATCCCAGGTAACAGCCTGCTTCCCAGGTATAGGCTCTTAGCAACAGGCTCTCATCTCTCAGGACTGGTTAATAGATCCAGCTATACCCCCACCTGCGTCATATTAAAAAGGAACAGCTTATCAGCTATAGCCAGTGTCAGGTATGCCAGCTTCACTCCTATACACACAGGCCCAGTAGCATTTCAGTTAAGCCCTCCTTCAACCTTCTCCCCCACACATATATGCACGGATTAGCAATAGTCTCTTGAGCAATTTGAGTGTCTCTAGCTATAGCCTAGGCACACTAGATTCACAGAATTGCTATAATGTCCCAGCTGAATTCAGGAACACCAGCCTTTCCTTATAGTTTCAGGCCCTACAGCATCCTAGCCATCTTAGCCACAGCCCATCCCAGCCACACAAATAACACAGCAAGCATTCCAACTGCTCCCATACCTAACATCACCCAGCCTCCAATCCCTGGCCAAAGTCTCAGTTGGCACTCAGGCGCCATCAGTTTCAGTAGCCTCCCTCAATGCTCCACTTGCCAAGCCGTTCCTCCTCACAGTTTGGTATGGGGCCAAGAGCCTGACTTCTGTCCTCTTCAGAAGCCACCTCCCTTGCTCTACAACCATCTTCTTCCCAATCCCTATCCTCCTGTCTGTCCTCTTTCCTGCAGAGAACAGGTTGCAATTCCCATATCTACACTGCCCCCATCTCAGGTCCTCATAGAGCCCAGCCTGGCAGCTGGTATAGGAGGGAATGGGTATCAGGAGAAGGGTAGACACATCCTGGTGTTGCTGCTGTGGCCCCGTTGTGCTCCTTCTACTTGGTGCAGAATTTGGGTTTGAGGTGGTGGAGCAGGGAGGATGGAGGAGAACATCTGGGAGATTAGCATTTCCTGCCCTGCTCTGCGGCTGCTCAGCCCTGAGCAAGGGAAGAGAACAGAGGAGCCTTTGAATGGCTCCCAGCAAGCAGACCGGGGAGGGTTTGCTGCATAGGACAGCAGGCACATGCTGGGGGCAGGGAGACTAGGGCAGCTCCTCTGTGGAAGATTTCTCCTCTCTGGGCCAATGATTCCCTCTTCAGAGCTGTGCTCAAGGATGGGAAGAGTATAAGCTTTGCAGGGGACAGAGAGAAGTCACTCACAGGACAGACCCTCCTTTCACCAATTTACCCCATTTCCCATACAGACCTCCCTATCTGGGTTCCTAGGACTGAGGGTTAGATCAGAGCCCAGGCCAGAAATGGAATCTAGTTCAGGGGATGCTGCTGTGGGAGAGTTCTTGGGCATTCCTTACTTGCCCCTTTGTTAGCCAGAGATCCCACTCTAAAGAGTATCCCAGACAGAGAGGCCAGGGTTCAGAAGAGTGGAAAGGAGAAGATCTCAGATAAGGCCTAACAGGAAGGAGAGTGGTAGGTACTGGGAAATGGGGGAAGACCCGGATGAGGAGTCGGAGGTTATGGCAAATGAAGGCCCAGCGATCAGTTATCCATAATCAGGACCTTTCCATACCCAGCACCGGGCCTTGATAGCGACAGCCTTCCTCATTCTTCTGACCTAGAACACCCTGCCTTGACCTATAAGTGAGTAAGTCCTATTGAACTGAGGCGCTCAGCAGCCTTGTCTACCAAATCCTGAGCGCGGGGGAGTTCCCAAGCTGCTCAGAGACCTTTAGGTGGCGCCAGAGAGCCGGAGCTGAAAGAGAGAAACCGTGTATTGGTGTGCTGAGACACTGCGTGTGACAACGTGTGTGATTCGGTGAGTGTGCTATAGGGAGCGTGTGGCACTGCGAAGACGTATGACACAGACCGTGACACTGAGCGGCCTCGCGGGTCAGAAACCCGTGTGACTTTGTGAATATGTACATGTCACAGGTAAGGAGTGTGGCCATAGGACTACGCCGCCCTTCAGGACAGGTGATTAGAGGACCCTGGAATAGCCTGAGCTCAGGCGCATCACTCCATCTTCACGCTTGTATATTTCCTCTAGCCTCACTGTACAGCCTCCAGGTCCCATTGCCCTCCTCCTCCCACTGTCCTCTCCATAGCCCCACCCCCACAGCTTGCTGCGGCCACCGAAGCTGACCGCTCTGCGGCTTAGGCCAGAGGGGGAGGGGTAGACTTCCCCGGAGCTCAGTGGGAAGGGAGGGCCACACGGGGTGATCTGGGGGTCTAGGGAAGAGGAAGGTGGATGTGAAGGAGCAGGTACCCAGGGAAGAAGGCACTGGGGGAGGAGTCACTTCCCCGGCCTCGATTTCCCAGGGGGCAGAGTGCAGGACAGGTGTTTGAGTAGGGTAAGGAAGGGATTCAGGAGGGGCCTAGATGGAGGTTGGGTGGGGATAAGTGCAAGGTGAAGAGCAGAGGAGGGGGACTGCCTATGTATCCGGGTCTCGGGTAGTGGGGAGATGGCAAAGGAGTGGGTCACGGCTTTGGGTAGCGGTGCTCTGGGTCCCCTCCCTACGGGACCAGAGCGAACCGGAGCTCCACCTCCCGGCCGGAGGGGGGGCGGGGGGGCGGGGAGGCGGGCCGGCCAGGAGGGAGGGGGGAGGGAGGGGGCGGGCCGGGCTGTGCGCTCCGCTCGCTGCTGGCTCCGCCGCCGCCGCCGCCGCCGCCACTGCCGCCGCCTCACACACTCCGGGAGCGGGAGCGCGGCGCGGACGCAAAGCCGCCGGGCTGCTGCGCCCAGAGCCAGCCGGAGCCGGAGCCCGAACCGCAGCGCCAGCCTCAGCCGTGCCGAGCCGCAGCCCGGGCCGGGGCCGGCGGCGGCTCATGGACAACGGGGCCGGCAGCCGGCGCTGCCCCAAAGCGGGTAAGAATCTGGCGACGGTGGAGGCGGCAGTGGCTCGGGGCCCGAAGCGGCCATGGCCGGAGGGAGCTGAGGGAGGGGCGCTCAGCCGAGCGAGGCCGCGGGGCCCCAGCCAGTGCTCAGCGCGCCGGGGCTCAAGTGGGGGCGGCTGGGAGCCCGGAATGGGGGGCTGCGGCCGGGGAACCCTGGCCTCCAAGGTCCGTGGCGAGAAGTCGAGAGAGGGGCGGGGGTGCTGAGCAGGACCCCGGTCCCCGCGTCCCGCACTCGGGGTTGCTTGGAGCTCCGGGGATATGGAGACTCCCGGAGCGCGTGGCATGCAGGATGGTTTTAGGGAAGAGCGCAACACCCAGTTTGGTTGGGGGGGCTCCCCGAGGACGGTGCAAGCAAGAATCTTTAGCCACAACACACACACACTCACACACACACACACACTTGTTGGACGACTGGCTCGGCTGGCTCAGGCGCTTCCAGCTCCCCGCGGACACCCGGAGGCATAGACCATGGACATATATACACGTATATATACATCCGTACATATGTGCACACAGACATACCTCCGGCACACCAGCGCCCACTGGGGCACCGTCACCAGCTCAGAATCCACTTTAACGTCTGTACAGTCAGCGGCACGGACACACAACCCGTGGCTATACAGAGCAGCAACACAACCAGCTGCGATACTCTAGACAGGGATACACGAACACAATCTCGTGCCCTAATGTAGGAGTGTCATGACCACAGTTCGCTAGATGAACACTCAGACATGACCCCTCACGCACATACTCCTTTAAGGAACACACCCTACAATAAATTACGTTACCCACTCCTTGGTCGGAACACAGGTACACAGCACAGGTTTCCTTGCACTCCTCGACTGCACCCACACACACACACACAACCCAGGTCTCAGCACACGCCTTGACGGCACACACCCCAACACTAAGTGGCACCTACAGCAGCGCCTCACGGTCGCAAACACAATCCACTGCTTCACACATCTTAACACTGAATGTCACACACACACCTTACACCAACAGTGTCACATTACACTGTGCAGCGCATACACACAAACACTCTGTTCCTCTCCTTCACAGCCCAGATTCTGTCTGGAGACGCCGCCGAGCCCCTAGAGCCCCTTCACCTAAATCACGACATTGTTATTGTAAATATCTGCACAGCAGGAGCCCTAGGCCTGGCTGACCGGCTTCCCAACCTGCACCTCCCCAACCCCCACACGGGCCGGACCGGCCGGTATTCCGGGAACTAGCTGGACCTGGACGGCCCAGCCATTCCGCCTCCCCGGGGCTCCCGGGCCCCAGGTTGCTTTGCAGATGTTGTAAGCCTGGGGCGGTGACTGCGAGCCTCTTCAGGCCATTTAGTTGAGTTCTCCCCGCCACCTGCGTCCCGCACACCTGGGTGCCTCTCACACCTGGGCGCCCCCTCCGCTGGTCCCCGCTGCTGGCCATTTGTGTTAGCAGGCAAAGCCCTTGGGCCAGAAGGGAGATCGCAGCACGCACTGGAGCAAAATTGGTAGGCTAGATGGTCTCACACCCCTACCTGCTCCCCTCCGTAGCACAGACTTAGGGTCTCAGTTTCCTGGAAGGCGACTATTCCTTTTGACTGGAAAGATTGGGGGCGGCGCTGAGGCCTTTGAGGACTGAGCGCGGGGCAAAGACCCCCTTCCGCCTGCCACGAGAAGGTCGGTTTTATGAGAATGTCCCCGCCTGGCCTGGCTCGCGGCTTTGTGATTCCGGCGCCGGCTCCGGCTCCCTCCCCACCCCTTCCCGGCGCCCGCTGCGCGGCTCGCGGCGTCGCGGGCTTGCGGGAGACCCCAGGCGGTGGCCGGAGATGTGGAGGTGGAGGGATTCCCGGCGGCGGCCTGGGGTTGGGGGACGCGAGTGGCCCTCTGGCCGAAGCACGTTCTGTCCCCACCGCGCCCTTGCCTTGCCTTGCCTGGGGCTCTTGGAAGCCGGGCGCCGCCGGGGTGGGGGCGGGGGCGAGGCTGACCGAGCCTAGGAGCTGTGGATGTCGCCTCACTGCTCTCACCCGTCACCCCCCACCCCGGTCCCTTGCCCACACTACTCTGCGCCCTCTGGGAGGAGACACTCCGCTTGCTGGGTGTGTGCCCACTGACCAAGGCGGTGCCGACCTGGGCTGCTCGGCTGGCAGGGTCCAGGACTTCCTGCGGGAAGAGGCAGGGAGCTTTCCAGCACCTGCTCTGGGTCAACCCTCAGGAGCTGCCCGAAAGGGGCCCCCCAGAAGGTATTTGTGACATTGGGAGATCTAGATGTGTGTAGGAGTGGGTAGGTGTTACTTTCTTGATGTAGGAGCCTGCAGGGGGGAGCCTGGAAACCTGTTAATTACAACTAGGGCATGAGGTGGAATCAAGGGGAGAGGGATGAGAAAGGGTCTCCAGAGATGGCCAGAGGCAGTGTAGTAGGGGGGTAGGTCTGGATTTAGTTCTGGCTGCGTTTAGTTCCCCCCCACCTCTAATCCCCAATTCCAGGTGGGACATCAACTGGAAAGTGGTGTCTTACTGGTCAGTCATCCTCCTAGCAGGGACTGCTACTGTGGCTTTTTCTCCTCAGGGCAATCAGATAAGAGTTACCCAGCTAATTGTTGTGAAGAATAGGCTAGAAAGGACAGAAGGAGGCCTGGAATGGTGGGGGAGGAGTAAATGGAAATCGAGGTTGGGAGGGGGCAGAGGGGAAGGTGGAGACCCTTCTGATAAAGGGTGATGGCTGCCCTACCATGAGATATCTGCCAGGGCCTGTGGTGGGTGGTAAGGATGCAGTAGTAAGGTACATGCCATCTTTGTCATCACAGGACTTGCCAGCTGGCAAGGGATCAGTTCATTTATTCATTGAATCAAATAGCACCTACTAAGTGCCTAATGCTGGAAATAAAATGTTATATTTGGTGATGGGAAGACTAAAAAAAAAGAACAACAATCTGTCCTTTATGATATAGTAGACCTTATATGCGGCAGATCTCATTTAATCCTCCCGAATAATTTCAAGAGGCAGGATTTGTTATTTTCATTTCACAGCGTGGAAACAGGTTCAGAAAAGTAAATACACTTGGTGGTGGTCACACAGGTAGGAAATGGTGGAACGAGGACTAGAACCTCAACGGTCTGCTTTAAAAATGCAGATGCCAGGCCATGCCTGTGGCTCAACAGAGTAGGGCTTATATACCATATACCAGAGGTGGCTGGTTCAAATTCAGCCCTGGCCAAAAAAAAACTGCAAAAAAAAAAAAAAGAATGCAGATGCCCAGAAGCCCTGAAAGGCTAATAGAGGGTTGTGAAAGAGGCAGAGGAGATGAGGTCTGTGCACTTGCTCACTGTGGGAAGCCTCTGTACAGCTCCACCCCACATTAGACCCACTTGCTAGCTCTCCTCTCCCAGACTCTCCCTTTGTCCCTTGGTGTTTTGTGCCTGCAGCAGTGGCTGTTGTATAACAGTGCTGGGGTGGGGGTGGAGGGGTAGTCAGAGTTGACCTGGTCATTGGGACAGTGATGACTGCCTCTATGTGTTTTTTCTCTGGTCACAGCTTTCAGCATGAAGTGGACCTTGGTCCCTGAAGTTGACTGGAAATGAAGGTTCCAGGTGAACCCTCACCTCTGTCCTCATGTCTTCCTGGATGTTGACAGATTGTGTTTCCCTTGGCTTTTCTTGGACTCTGCTTCCTCATCCCTCACTCCTACACCCCTCATGGCTCTCTTTGCTCCTCAAGTTTAAGGAAGATGGGTCTCTGTGCCTCTCCTTGCTGAGGCTCTGATTTCTTAGGGTCCTGGGTGCCCATGTCACTGGGTGGAGGTGGGGCAGCCAGGGCCTGGGGAAGGGCAGATAAGGTGCTAAATGCTTTCATTGCTTTAAAGGCTTCCGGCTGAGACTAATGACTCCCAGTACTCAACTGCAGGGGACAAAGTTCAGAGCTGATGGGAGCAGGGGTGGTGATGAACTGCTCCTGCCTGAATCCCTGCAGACCTCTGGGTGAGCAGTGATAGCTGGGGAAGCCTGAGCTTGTTTAGTGCTTGAGCCCTAAGCTTCTTCTTTCCCTTCTTGTCAGGGTTGGCAGCCCAGGAATGGGGAGAGAGAGAGAGAGGTGGGAGGTAACATAACAGACATCATTTTCCAGCCTCAGGGATTTCTATTCCCTTCCCCCATCCAGCCTTTTCCCTAGACTCTGGGATGCAAAGAGGCAGTCTTTTTTTTTTTTTTTTTTTTTTTTAGAGACAGACTCTCACTTTATTGTCCTTAGTAGAGTGTCCTGGCATCACACAGCTCACAGCAACCTCCAACTCCTGGGCTTAGGCGACTCTCTTGCTTCATCCTCAGCGGAAAGCTGGGACCACAGGCGCCCACCACATTGCCTGGCTATTTTTTGTTGCAGTTTTGGCCAGGGCTGGGTTTCAACCGGCCACCCTCATCATAGGGGGCTGGCACCCTACTCACTGAGCCACAGGCGCTGCCTGCAAAGAGGCATTCTTATTTCATAAATCTTGGCTCTTCCTCATGCTATTTCTGTGACCTAAAACAATTAATTTATTCTTGCTGAACCCCAGTTTGATTATCATCTGTAATATGGGGAGGGGTGTGATAATAAGTAGTACCCATTTCAGAAGGTTAGATGATTAAATGAGATCGTATGTGTAAAACGCTTAGAAAGTCTTAGTATTTGCTGAGATGATGACAAAGGAGATGATAATAGAGTTCCCAGGACCTCAGGCTCTTTCTTAACTCTGTGGACCTAGTGGTTGTTCCCACGTGGTGTAGACCCTTGAAGCACAATGCCTGGGGGTTTCTCTAGGTCCCACCTCCCGAATCAAAATTCCTACGGGCAGGGCCAGATAATCCTCATTTCCAGGGAATTCTCCAAATGCCTTGAGGGCCTAAACCCTCTTCAACTCTTGCCCCCACTCTGGGTAACCTTTCTTCTAACCTCATTTTCCTCACACTCATTTTCCCAGGAACACCTCCCCTCACCATCCCATACCTGGAATGACTCTGTGGGTCTCCTCTTTCCATTTCTGAAGTTAGATACTACAGTCTTTTCCCTAACTCAGGCTGGCTGAAGGCAGGGCATCTTCTAAGACTGAGGGACAGAATGTGTCTGTGTGTGTGTGTGTGTGTGTGTGTGTGTGTGTGTGTGTGGTACGATAGTCTCAACAAGCACGTGGAGCTTGTGCTGCCCAGGAAGTCTGAAAGGTTAGAGCCTCAGGATGTGACCCTGCCTATGGGAAGGAAGCCCCTAGGTAGGAGGTTGATCTGTAGCTCTTGGAGCAGCCTCAAAGAGGTCACCCTGACCCTGCCAGTCCATGGAGCTCTAAATTTGTAGCCAAAATTTGTGAGCCATCATTTTTCTTGGAAAAATCTGTACCATAGTTTCATAAAGTTCTTAAAAGGATGATCCCAAAAGGTGAAATATCCTTGATAGGGAGAGAAAGGGGGAAGTGATTGCCTTATTTCTCCTTAGTCAGGTTTAGGGTGATCTCAGTTGACTTCCCATATAACCCCTAAACTGCCAAGACTTATGCAGAGAATTGGGATCATTGCAACAATGATCCCATGTTGTCTGTGCGGACAAGGAGGTGGCAGCAAAGGGAATGAAGTTGGTGACAGTCCTCCGGGGATGTGTTTAGGTTGGGGTTTGAAGCAGTAAGATGAGCCCTGTGCTGGGTCCATGAAGGTAGAGGGCAGGTGGCTGGAGGGTGGATCTAGATGGAACATCAGAGAGATTAAGATTGCAGCTGGGAGCAACCATGCATACTAATCAGATAACTGCCTGGCACACATTAGTGCCTAGGAGTGACCAGGGAGGGGGCTGTGCTCAGGGAAGGCTACATAGAGGAGGTGAAGTGTTTGGCTTGTGTGAGGAATGCATGCATTCAGTGGGCATTTGCTGAGAGTCTCCTAAGCGCTGAGAGTCTCCTAAGCGCCTGAAACAGAGAACGTGTAAATTTTGCCCTAGCAAGTTCTGAGTGGAATAGGGAAATGGCAAGTAAGTGAGTCAACAAGAAATGACCACACAGCAAGTCCCAGGATGGGCTAAGCACAGGGAGCTAAAGCAGTGTCTGTGAAGACCTACTTTTTGAGTACCTACTGTGTGCCACATCCTAGGCTTGACCCTGAGGACATAGGAATGAACAAAGTAGAAGCTCTCCTATTCTTTTCACAGTTTTGTAAGAAAGACAGACAACAAATTTTCCAAAGAGGTTCATAACTACAATTGTGCTAAAGTGCTGTGAGAGATCATTCATTTGTTAAATACTCATATTATACTAGGCATTTACCCTGTATTATGTCAAACCTCCTAGAAAATAGGTAGTATTATTCCCATTGTACAGATGAAAGAACTGAAGCTTTAAATCATTTGCTCTAAGTCACGTAGCCAGGAAGTGCCAACTAGGGTTTGCCTTAGACTGTCTGATTCCACAGCCCACACTCTTCTTCATCCTGCTGCCTTACATTTGCCAAATGGGTACAGAGCAGTGACCCCCCAAATTAACAAATAATCATTAAAATTAACCAATAGTCCCCATCATGGCAGATTGGGCCACTCTTGTTTATTGCTGTGTCTCAATGCCCAGGACATTGAGACATTGTTCAATGTGTAAGTGAGCACCTGCAGTGTGCCCAGCTTTGGGAGGGTGCATGAGTGAGGGCCAGAGGATGAGTGAATGTTCAGAGACCTGCCCCTTCCTTCAGGATGCCTGTCATCTGCTTGGAGAGACAGAGAACACAGAAATAGGTGCGCAATATCGGAGTTGAACAACACAGGTGGGCGGTGTCCCAGGTAGCCCAGTGATTCATTCCCTCGGGATTGGAGCAGACAATAAGTGGCTGTGAGTTGGAGGAAGGAGGGGTCACCGTAGGTTGGAGAGGCCCAGGAAGGCTTCCTAGGGGCCAGAGCCTGCCTTAGTGGAATGGATGTAGTTGGTGATAGGGACTGGGGTGGGTATTCCCGTGTGGGATGGGTGTTCCAGGTACACTAAGTGGGGAAAGGAGACTGATCCAGAGCCCTCTGCAGAAAATATTGGGCTAGAGGTTTTGGGTGTAAATAGAGGAGGGGCTGGCCATGGTTTTATTGGAGAGGGGCGGAGTCAAGATTGGAACAGTAGCTGACAGATGTGACTAGGATCCAGGGGAGATGGGTGGAAAAAGTGGGTTATTGTGGTGATGGGGTGCAGCTTGTAATTAGCCAGGGTATGCAAAGCTCTAACTAGAAGGATTTGGTATGGGCAAGGAGAGACAAATGTAAGGTGGGGCCGAACTGATAAGAGGGAGAGAAAGCTGGGTGTGAAGTAGGGGTTGGATAATACATATGTGGGAATAGAAATCATATAGGAGCCAGATGTTCATCCAAAGACCAGAGGATTGGGTGGGGGGTGGAGTAAGTGGGCAGGGAAAGGCTGATGGTGTCATCCATGGATCTGTTCCTGCTAGGCTCCCAGTCGCTAAAGACAGGCCAGGGCAGCTTCCAGTCTGACCTCCCAATTCCAGGGCTAGTCAGCGTTGACCACAGCTCTGACCCCAATCTTGACCTCTGCTCCCTTATTCTACATACTTGCCTGTGGGAGCATGAGGGAGAGGAGAGAAGCCCTAGGAACTGTTGAAGTGTGTGTGTGTGTGTGTGTGTGTGTGTACACGTACACATGCGCTGGGTCTGGGGCATGTCCATTGAGGAGAAGTCAAGAGGGCTAACACCTATTCCTCAACACCAACCATTTTCATAAGCCTTGCCCAACCCCAGCTGGCCTTTTATGAGAGTGATGAACATTGGATTCTAGGGGTGATCGGTGTCAGAAAAAGGGGAATTGAGACGTCATACTGTATACACATAGGCTGGCTTGGCATCTGAGAATAGAGAGAAATGAGTGCAGTAATGGTCCCAGGGTCTGGGGCACGTAGGAAGGTAACTGTGTCTCTGTTTTTACCATGTGTGTGGGGGGGGTGCTTGAGGCCTCACCCTTGCACTTGTTCTCTCTCCCTATCTCAGTATCAGGGTAATTACCATGGGTGACTAAGGCAGGATGCTGGTGAGAAGGAGGTGTTGGGCAAAGCACAAAGCAGAGAGCAGAAAGGAAAAGAATGAAGGAGGGTAGCGGGCGGGCCGACCAAGGCCAGGAGCATCAGGCAGGTGAGGGCGTTCCGTGGGCGGGAGCTGCTTTAGACTTGCCAGGCCGCTTACCGGCTCCTCCAGCTGGGGCAGACACAGTTGCTACACCCAGCCATGGGTGAGACTCAAGAGTTCTGGGCTCTGGGCTCTGGAAGCAGGGTTCTGTGTTAGGACTGACTCTCCTTGTGAGAGAATAGTGTGTTAAGTGGGAGAGGGCAAGGAGAGGACTGGCTCTGGGCACTCCCCAGGGCCTGGTTCCTCTTCCCATCTGATGGCCTCTGTTTTGCCTCTTCCTCTTGCAGCCCTCCTGATTCTGGGGCCTGCCAGGATGGAGCCCTTGAGGCCCAGCCCAGGTCCTGGGGGGCAGCGGTTGTTGCTGACCCCTTTGCTGTTGGCACTGCTGTTCCTGCTGGCTCCATCCCCAGGCCACGCCACACGGGTAGTGTACAAGGTGCCAGAGGAACAGCCACCCAACACCCTCATTGGGAGCCTCGCGGCTGACTATGGTTTTCCAGATGTGGGCCACCTGTACAAACTAGAGGTAGGCGCCCCATACCTTCGAGTGGATGGCAAGACAGGTGACATTTTCACCACTGAGACTTCTATCGACCGTGAAGGCCTCCGTGAATGCCAGAACCAGCTCCCTGGTGAGCCCTGCATTCTGGAGTTTGAGGTGTCTATCACAGACCTAGTGCAGAATGGCAGTCCCCGGCTGTTAGAGGGCCAGATAGAAGTACAAGACATCAACGACAACACACCCAACTTCGCCTCACCAGTCATCACTCTGACCATCCCTGAGAACACCAACATCGGCTCACTCTTCCCCATCCCATTGGCTTCAGACCGTGATGCTGGCCCCAACGGTGTGGCATCCTATGAGCTGCAGGCTGGGCCTGAGGCCCAGGAGCTATTTGGGCTGCAGGTGGCGGAGGACCAGGAGGAAAAGCAGCCACAGCTCATTGTGATGGGCAACCTGGACCGTGAGCGCTGGGATTCCTATGATCTCACCATCAAGGTACAGGATGGTGGCAGCCCTCCACGTGCCAGCAGTGCCCTGCTGCGTGTCACCGTGCTCGACACCAATGACAACGCCCCCAAGTTCGAGCGACCTTCCTATGAGGCTGAACTCTCCGAGAATAGCCCCATAGGCCACTCAGTTATCCAGGTGAGAGGCCCTCTGCATCTGTTAGAACAACCTTTAGAAATAAGAGCCCACCCCAACTAGACGAGCATTTCCTTTACTTGGGAGGAAAACTTAGGGGAAAAGACCCCTTCTCCCCAGTCCCACCCAGAAGAGACCTTCCCACAAAACCCCCCTTCTGTACCCCACCAGGTGATCTTATTTTCTTTTATCAAGCTACTAAGATGACAGTGACTAAGATGACATGAACAGTAATCCCCCCATCCCCAATGCAAACTCAAGCTGGGAAAACCTCTGAGAAGTGGAACTCCTTCCCTAGTCAGATGAGATCCTTATTCCCCAGCCAGGTGAGCTAAGTTGGAACAAAGGAATCACCTTTTATCCAGGTAGAATCTTTCTGAGATGAGAATATCTTCCCAACCAGGGGCAGTTTCCCTTTAGCCAGTTGAGGTTTTCCTGAAGCTGGAAGACATAGCCTCACTTTGCTCCTCACTGGCAAACTCAAATGAGATCATTTTAGCCAGGTGAGTCCTTAGAGATGCTCAGACAACCATACAGGGGATCTGTATACCTTCCTCCAACCCTAGGTATGCAGCACTCATGAATGTGGGGTACTTGGCATGGGGGGGGGGGGTGAGCAGGGTTAGTTGCCTTTGTTGAAGTTCTCAACACCCCTCTCCATGGGAACTGCCTGGGGGCTGGACAGCTTGGTGGGCTGGGGCCTGGGAGGGAGCAAAGAAAGCGTCCCTGCAGACAGGTAGGCGTATCTCCCGCTGTCATCTCAGCCCTGGCCTCCTGCCAGTCCCAGCTCCTTTCTCCTTCCCCATGGGCTGAAGCTGCCTCTCTCTTTGATGTGAGGGAGTTAAGGAGGGCTCAGGCTGCCCTGGACACCGTTACCTATCCTGGGAAAACCCTTGGGAAACCCTTCATCTAGGTCCTCAAGCCAAAGTGGGGGAAGGGTGGGAGTTTCAGCCTTTATTTTAGCTGATATTTTCAGCTAGTGGACTGGAATCTGGAAAAGATAAACTGAGAATGAAGAGGGAGACAGACAGTCGGAGATGGCAAATAATAATAGCCTAGGTACCAGGCACTGTTCTAAATGTAGTATGTGTATTACATCATTTAATTCTTACCAAACAAGGTAAGCATTATCCCCAGTTTACAGATGGGAAACTGAGCACATAGAGATTAGGAAACATGTCTGATATCACCCAGTTGCTGGGTTCAGAGCCACTTTTGCTGCATCCAATATCCTGACTTCGGAGCCTATGTATATAATAGCTTTTCCACCCCCCAGTGAGGGGAAAGCTGGAGAGTAGGGCAGAGAGTAGGCTGAGAGATTGACGAGGCTGAAAAGAGGGATGGGAAAGAACAGGTCGTGGGAAAGAGGCAGGATCGGAACTAAGCAGGAATGGGAGGGGGACAGATAGAAGCCAAGAGTCATAAACAAAGACAAAGGGAGGTAAGCTGGCAAGAGAGAGATAAGAAGCTGGGTGGCCAATCTAAAGACAGGAAGATAGTGGGGATCCTCATCTTAAAGCTGGTGACAGGCTGGGGTCAAGGAAGGAGAAAACCATTAGGGCTTAGAACTGACAGATATAAGCAGAGACCAAGGTAGTTAGGGCACCCCCACCCAGGCATTTTGTCTATAGAAAAAGCCCTGGCAGGTATAGTTGGAGAGAAGACTAGCAGTGGCTTGAGGGCCCACTAGGTACAGTACCCAGTATCATGTTAGCACTGATTTTTGTCAGAGATGGGCAGCGAGGAGGATAGATGGGTAGATGGACAAAATAAATGTTAAGGAGCACTTTGCATGTGCCAGGCAGTGTTAGGAATTTTTTGTATATTATCCCATTTAATCCTCACCAGCAGCCTGTGAAAATGGTCTGTTTATAATCTCCATTTTACACATTTGTAGACAGAGGCTTGGAGAGGTTAAATAATTGGCCCAAGGTCAGTCAGATAGTTACTTGGAAAGCCACAGAACTGAGATTTGAACCCAGGACGCTTCTGTTTAGCTTCCCAGTGATGTTGCCTGTCCTTCCCTCTTCTCCGATGGTCATCACCTTCAGTCTGGCTGGGACCCAGCTCCAGTGCTCACGTTTCTCCCTGCCTGGTGATACCGCATGGCCAGTCCCACCTGGTTCCTTTTGCCCCATTACCACCCGTGTTTGTACAGAGTCAGGCTGACTGCGCGTTGGAGTTGGCGTGGGAGGGCGTGCCCACTGCAAAGGGACAGACAGTTCATTGTTTGGTGCTAGGAACCCAGCCTGCTGCCAGCAGGCTCTGTGGCCTGCACCAACCCCTCCCTCCTGGCCGCAGGCTCAGGCCGGATTCCTCACATTGGTGCCTCTCCTCAGATTGGTGTCTTGCCAGCGCCAGTCAGGAGGAGAAGGAGCTACTGAAACAGGTTTCCCCGGTTTGACAGAGCAGTGGCCGGGCTTGGCCTGGCAGGCTCTCTCTGACCCACATCCCTACCTGGCTGCTTTCAAAAGAAATCCCCTCACCTGTGGCCTCTGGTGGGCAGAGTCTTTACTCATGCATACACAAACATGCATACACAAACACAGATACTTTGTCATGTAATCACACAGTCACACATAATGATACGCTTACATATGTGCGTGCATACATATTATACAATACATATATCCCTCATACTGTCTCTGCTTCTCACGCTGTTCCATCTCTTCAGAAGGGTTGGAGGCAAGTTCAGCTGGATGGAAGGGCTTCCTTAGGTGCTAGTTGGATCCTCATCCTCCCCACATTTGTGTGTACTTGTACAGGAATGACAAAGTTTAATTCTGCCCAGTCCCATCTCTAGTGGTTGCCTATAGCACAATTGCGGATTTGTAGCCCGCATCTGGCTGTTCAGGAAAACAGGTTAGTAACGTCTGCCAGAGTATTAGAATTGGGAAAGAGCAGTACTTGTTCAGCTTTTGGGAAGGGTTGGATTAGTCCTGTCTGTCATGCTTGTCCGGAAAAACATGGGCAGTACATGTGCCCTTTGCTATCCTTGGTCTAACCCACCTCTGTTCTTCTTGTTTTTGTCTTCTGCCCGATAGGTGAAGGCCAATGACTCAGACCAAGGTGCCAATGCAGAGATCGACTACACGTTCCACCAGGCACCTGAAGTTGTGAGGCGTCTTCTGCGATTGGACAGGAACACTGGACTTATCACTGTCCAGGGCCCTGTGGACCGTGAGGACCTAAGCACCCTGCGCTTCTCAGTGCTTGCCAAGGACCGAGGTGCCAACCCCAAGAGTGCCCGTGCTCAGGTGGTCGTGACTGTGAAGGACATGAATGACAATGCCCCCACCATTGAGATCCGAGGCATAGGGCTGGTGACCCATCAAGATGGGATGGCTAACATCTCAGAGGACGTGGCAGAGGAGACGGCTGTGGCCTTGGTGCAGGTATCTGATCGAGACGAGGGAGAGAATGCAGCAGTCACCTGTGTGGTGGCAGGTGATGTGCCCTTCCAGCTGCGCCAGGCCAGTGAGACAGGCAGTGACAGCAAGAAGAAGTATTTCCTACAGACCACCACCCCGCTTGACTATGAGAAGGTCAAAGACTACACCATTGAGATTGTGGCTGTGGACTCTGGCAACCCCCCCCTCTCCAGCACCAACTCCCTCAAGGTGCAGGTGGTGGATGTCAATGACAACGCACCTGTCTTCACTCAGAGCATCACTGAGGTGGCCTTTCCAGAAAACAACAAGCCTGGTGAAGTGGTTGCGGAGGTCACTGCCAGTGATGCTGACTCTGGCTCTAATGCTGAGCTGGTTTACTCTCTGGAGCCTGAGCCAGCTGCCAAGGGCCTCTTCACCATCTCACCAGAGACTGGAGAGATTCGGGTGAAGACATCCCTGGATCGAGAACAGCGGGACAGCTATGAGTTGAAGGTGGTGGCAGCTGACCGAGGCAGCCCTAGCCTCCAGGGCACAGCCACGGTCCTCGTCAATGTGCTGGACTGCAATGACAATGATCCTAAATTTATGCTGAGTGGCTATAACTTCTCAGTGATGGAGAACATGCCAGCACTGAGTCCAGTGGGCATGGTGACCGTCATTGATGGAGACAAGGGGGAGAATGCCCGGGTACAGCTCTCTGTGGAACAGGACAATGGTGACTTTGTTATCCAGAATGGCACAGGCACCATCCTCTCAAGCCTGAGCTTTGATCGAGAGCAACAAAGCACTTACACCTTCCAGCTGAAGGCAGTAGATGGTGGCATCCCACCTCGCTCAGCTTACGTTGGTGTCACCATCAATGTACTGGATGAGAATGACAATGCACCCTTTATCACTGCCCCCTCCAATACCTCCCACAGGCTGCTGACCCCCCAGACACGTCTTGGTGAGACAGTCAGCCAGGTGACAGCTGAGGATATTGACTCTGGTGTCAATGCTGAACTGACCTACAGCATCGCTGGTGGCAACCCTTACGGACTCTTCCAGATTGGGTCACATTCAGGTGCCATCACTCTGGAGAAGGAGATTGAGCGGCGCCACCATGGGTTACATCGCCTAGTGGTGAAGGTCAGTGACCGTGGCAAACCCCCACGCTATGGCACAGCCTTGGTCCACCTTTATGTTAATGAAACCCTGGCCAACCGTACACTGCTGGAGACGCTACTGGGCCACAGCCTGGACACACCACTGGATATTGACATTGCTGGGGACCCGGAATATGAGCGCTCTAAGCAGCGTGGCAACATCCTATTTGGTGTAGTGGCTGGTGTGGTGGCCGTGGCCTTGCTCATTGCCCTAGCAGTGCTCGTGCGCTACTGCCGGCAGCGAGAAGCCAAGAGTGGCTACCAGGCTGGTAAGAAGGAGACCAAGGACCTGTACGCCCCCAAGCCCAGCGGCAAAACCTCCAAGGGAAACAAAAGCAAGGGCAAGAAGAGCAAGTCCCCAAAACCTGTGAAGCCAGTGGAGGATGAGGATGAAGCCGGGCTACAGAAGTCCCTCAAGTTCAACTTGATGAGTGATGCCCCTGGAGACAGTCCCCGAATCCACTTGCCTCTCAACTACCCACCAGGCAGCCCCGACCTGGGCCGTCACTACCGCTCTAACTCCCCACTGCCTTCCATTCAGTTGCAGCCCCAGTCACCCTCGGCCTCCAAGAAGCACCAGGTGGTACAGGACCTGCCACCTGCAAACACATTCGTGGGCACTGGGGACACCACGTCCACGGGCTCTGAGCAGTACTCTGACTACAGCTACCGCACCAATCCCCCCAAATATCCCAGCAAGCAGGTAGGCCAGCCCTTTCGGCTCAGCACACCCCGGCCCCCATCCTACCCCTACCGTGGGGCCATTTGGACTGAGGTGTGGGAGTGAGGGAGCAGGTGAGGGAACCAGTCCAAGCCAGCAGTAGGAGGTACATCCTTAGAGTCGGGTATGCTGGTAATGATCTGTTGCCTTTCCCAGATGTGGGGATTAGGCTGAGGGAAAATAAAGGGAGGAGGGTGTGCTCTGTGGTCTCCTCCCTGCCCTCTCTTCACGGGGGAGAGGCCTGTGCCTTGTTAAATCCCTGGACACTACACCAGCTGTTTGGTCTTTGTGGGTGGGGGGTAACAAGCAGGTGAGCAGATATAGGGAGGGAAGTGGGGAAGGAATCTATCCCAAACCTAGGTCTCTATCTGAAACCAGCCATTGGTGCTTTTCTAGGAGAGAAACAGGAGACCTGGGGTCCTGGTGGCTAACTGGGTGGGGAATCTGCCAGGGAGAGGGGACTCTTCATTTGTGCCCCCTATGTGTATGTGTATTAACATCTTCCTCACACCAGGCTCCTGGAGCTGGGCCCCACCTGCACTTCCTCAGCCCCAACACTTGTCCCAACAATAAAGTTCTCTATTTTTGGAGTTTTGGTTTCTTATTTTCGGGGAACTGAGAGAAGAAGTGAGAGAGACTGGAAGCAGTCCTTTGTTTCAGGTCCTACCTCAATTTTCCCTTCCCTTCCCTTGGCCCTTTGCCACATCCTAGACCTTCCTATTCTATCCCACACCTATCTTAGCTTAAATCTCCCCATCCACCCCATGTCCCTGTCCATGTCTGGGAAAGGGCCCTTCTGGCCAGCCTTCAAATGGAGGTGTCTAGTAATGTGTCCCCTCACCCCATTCTTGTGAGGCCTTCCCCTTAGAAATGAACCCTTCACCAAGAAAGGACAGGAGCTGCTGCAGTGTTGTCTGGGACTTGATTTTTTTCCAGTCTGCCCAAATGGAATCACCTCTGACAGACCTCAGACCAGAGCACCTGGTGGGCGTTCACCAGACCAGAGCACCTGGTGGGCGTTCACCGGGTAGAGAACCACTTGATTATACCTGCTACTTTCCCTCAGGGCAAGATCTTCCTTCAAGTCCCTTCCCTATACCAGCCACCTTCCCTCAGGGCAAGATCTTCAAGTCGCTTCCCGGCCTTATCCCAACACCACTCAACAGCTAGCAATTAGCCAATCCTGCCCTGTGTCTTCCCTCTGTGATTACCAGCCTGGGCTGCAGGGAGTAGAGTCCAAGGAAGGTGAGGGAATTCCCAAATTCTTGGCATTGACCTGCTGTGCACCCCAATCTTAGGGCTGGCTCCCTGCTCATGGACAGAAGCTTTCTACTTCTGCCTGTGTTGCCACCTCCCTCTGCTCCTTCAGCCCTTTGCTTTGGCCACCCTGAGCTAGGGGCCCTCACTCTCTCTCTCTTCATCTCTCACTTCCTGCTCTCATGGGTCTGCCCTGTCTCTGATTGTACCTGTGGGGGAAGAAGGCTAAAGTGTGGGCAAGGGGCCTCGGGTCCTGGGGGAGTCTCTGAGGCCAGAGGCAGCCTATCTCCATGGTGACTGAAAAGGCTTGAGACACTCCCATGAGGTCCTAGGCGTCAGCTCTCTCTGATTCCATCCACAAACTCCCCTATGCCCTGGAGGTGTTCTCAGAGTAAACTCCTGGAGTCCTTGGAGGAGTTAGATCTAGTCACATCTCATGTCTCCTGGACAAATGCAGCATCTGTAGGGTAATCAACAACTACTGACTTCTCTTTCTCTTCCCTTTCTGCCCTTGCTGCCACTTTCTTTCTTCTCTTCCTCTAGTGCCTTTATTTTATTTTCTTTCCCAGAGTTTGAGGGATTGTCCCTTTCTCAGCTATAATCCAACCCAGCCCATCCAGGTATTTAATATGGCCCATGAAGCCATATTAAATACCTCCCACCATTCAGACACAACCAAACCCCATACCATGGGTTGTCATCAATACACATAGGTCAAGTTTTCATTGCATACTAAACTCTGCTTAAAAAAAAAAAAAAAAAAAAAAGGACATACATGTACAAATAACATGTGAATGAAATGATGCAGTTGAGAGTCTTCTCCCCCTCCCCCCAGACAGTCTCACTTTATCGTCCTTGGTAGAGTGCCGTGGGGTCACACAGCTCACAGCAACCTCCAACTCCTGGGCTTAGGCGATTCTCTTGCCTCAATCTCCCGAGTAGCTGGACTACAGGCGTCCGCCACAACACCTGACTATTTTTTGTTGCAGTTTGGCTGGGGCTGGGTTTGAACCCGCCACCCTTGGTATATGGGTCTGGTGCCCTACCCACCGAGCCACAGGTGCTGCCCAAGAGTCTTAACTATTGAGTGAGAAGTGCTATAGTAAAGCATTTTCCAACTTGTTCCATGAAACTATTTCTGCTACTACTCACTTCTATTTTTTTTAGTCCTTACCAGGGTACCATAGTAAGCACCTTATGTGAATTAGTTTGTTTAATGTTCATAACTCTCTGTGATAGAGGTTATCTTAATACTCATTTTATAGAAATGAAAACTAGTGAGTGATGGAGGCAGATTCAAACACAAAGCATAGGAAATATAATTTCCAAAGTCTGCTGTTGTCCATTATGCTATAAAAAGAGGTGTTTCATGATTAAGTTTGTTTTGGTAGTAGGACATTCACTATCACATTAAAGACTCTGCAAAGCCCTGCAAGAATGGCAGAACCTGTTAAATTTTGTTTAACTCTTGAAGTTTCTGAATTTATTTGACCACATCGCTCCTCCCTATCTTGAGGAACACAGTATGGGGACTTGCAAAGCACATGGAAATAGGCTTCTGGGAGGAGAAGGTGAAACTTGCGCCAGCTTGTCAAAGATGTGCAGGATTTGGACAGGAGGGTACCCTTGCCAGGGGTTACCTTGAACAAACTCCTGAGACAAGAGTGACCATGACCAAGTTGGAGGCTGTGAGAAAGCAGGAAGGGGGAATATTCTGGCTGCAGTGGAGGGTGTAAGAGAACACTGAGGTGAGATTGGTAAGAACTATAGGTTGTAAAGAAATGGATGCCTTGCCTTCAAAAGTTCCTCAAGAAGAAATGGGAGTCCTCAAAAGCTCATAAGTTTTTTTTAGATATACTGAGTTGTAAAAAGTTCACTGGAATGTATGGTCAACTTTAAAGAAAAGTACAGGATTAAACCTCTAAGATTCAGACTAAGATGGTGACAGTGGGCATCATGATGGAAGATTGGATGGATTTGGCTAAGTTTAGTTAGCTAAGTTTAGGGAGAAAGGACCCAAGATTCAAGGGATAATTGGGTATGGGGAATCAGAGGAGAGCTTCCAGGATTCCCAGGTAGACCAAGAGTCTGGATGATGGGACAGCGATGAGATCATTGCCCATGTAGAAGCTAATTGAAAAAAAGGAGTTTGGTTTCATATATATTGAATCTGAAGGGCAGTAGGGGTAGCCAATTGGAAATAATCAGCAAAGTGTCTAGAACTATAGGACTAGAGTTTGGAAGAGATATTGGATCTGGGCTTTTAAGATTTGATAGTGGCAGAATTAGAGGGAACATTAAGCATTGGGTATAACCTAACCCTCCATTTTACAGAAGAGAATCCTGGGAAAAGAAACCAAGTGACTTGCTTAGTAGGCAGGACTGAAGCCCTCAATTACCAGGTGCCGGTTCTTGGCCAGCAGTGACAGCCATGCTGCCCTATGCCTACTGGTGCCTGTTCACTGCAACACTGAGTGGAATGTGCTTCTTTATAAACTCCCAGCCCCAAATGTCCAGGTCAGTTTTGGGGATCCTATTAGTCATCACCCAGGCCATTTAGTGTTTTGGATCACAACATGTATCCTAAGCAGGGTTGCCTATTCCCGAAGATGAGGTGAAAGCCAAAACGGGGAAGCAGTTCTGTGTTGCCTTCCTGACAGCTCCAAAACTCCTTGTCCTGATAGCCACCTCCATCCCAGCTGCCTTAAGTGGGATGGCGATTATGTAGGTTTTCAGGAGGGTGAGTCTGCACATGCAGGTGAGAGAATAAAGACAAAGTATTGCCAAAGTCTTGGAGACTTGGAAGGAGCTTGGAGACTCATCAGCAAGAGCCCTGAGCTTTGGCTGCTTTCACCCTGGCCTCTAGAGGCCCTGGGTCTGCGCCCTCCACAACTCCTAATTTCTGGTTGGCAAGAAAACCAGTGGTAGTCCCAGGTGGGTGTTTGGGTGGCTGGTTGGTTGTGCCAAGTGCCAAGCTGAGGTTGCCAGGTTCCTGGGCTGATCATTAACCTGTGGCAGGCAGACAGGGCTGCTGGCTGAGAGCAGCCTGTCACCATTCCACTCCCCTGACCCTCAGTCCTCAGTTTAAGCTTCCAAGTTTGGCTCTATCAAGTCAGCATCCCTCCCAGAAGCTTTTTTCTATTTCCTAGAAGGAATCTCTATTTGAAGCTAGCCCTCATAACCTCTGATGGATGCTGTGCGCCCCCCCCCCCCATAGGCTCCTAGGAGGACCCTCCCCTCTATAGGTAACTTTATGTTTCCTGATCTGGAGGACTGGGGAGATTCTATTGTTCTGCTACCCCCTCCCCCAGGTGCCCTGGTTTGTTATCTCCCTCTCCTCCTCTCCCTCCTTGTTCCACACCCAGGCCTCTCTGCAGAGAGATGAAGTGGGGATGTGGGCTTCCAGGTGGGAGGAGCCTCGGCAGGGAGTCCTGAGGCTGCCTACTGCATGACAGATGAGAGATGAGGAACAGAGGGTAAGGAAGAGATTGGCTCCACGGTTGGATGGAGGCAGTGGAAAGTCACAGAACAGGGAGACAGGTGAGGACCTAGAATTTGGAGGGTGCTGCTTGGAAAGAAGGGGACTGTCTTGGTACTAGCAAGCTGTTTGTGAGTTAGATGTCTGTAATGCTTTTAGGAAGCTGTTCTAGAAATTGGAGGCTATGCTGGTGTTTAGAGGCTATGCTGGAATTAGGAGAGTTGGCTGGTATTGTGCTATTCTGGTGTTGGGTGCTACACTGTATTAGGGGCTGCTCTAAAATTAAAAGGAGGCTGTGCCAGGTTGGGAAGCTGGATTAGACCTAGAAAGGCTATGCTCTAACAAGTGGTTGTACTAGATTAGGATTATTGTGGTAGCTTGGGAGCTAATAACATGGGGGCCTATGCTGTGTTGGGACTTTCAGTGGATGGACTTGGTTGTATTGGAAGCTGCCCTACAATTAAGGAGCAGTCCTCCATTGGAGCCTGTACTTTCTGGGGGACTGGGATTTTGCTGTGCTGGGGGCTGGGACTTTTCTCAGTTGCTGTGGAGGCCTGGGGGAGGCTTGGCTGGGGCTAGGGCCTGGTATGGTGGTGGGTTATGTGGGGCAGGCTGGCGTGCCAGCAGTGACCCTCTCTTTCCCTGCAGTTACCTCACCGCCGTGTCACCTTCTCGGCCACCAGCCAGGCCCAGGAGCTGCAGGACCCATCCCAGCACAGTTACTATGACAGTGGCCTGGAGGAGTCTGAGACACCATCCAGCAAGTCATCCTCGGGGCCTCGACTGGGTCCCCTGGCCCTGCCTGAGGATCACTATGAGCGCACTACCCCCGACGGCAGCATAGGAGAAATGGAGCATCCCGAGAACGGTGAGGAGCGGCAGCATAGTCAGGGAACCCTGGGAATGAAGAGGAGCCTGGGAATAGTGATGACACCTTAAAAAATACTTCATTTATTGAGTTCTTGTTGTGCATTCAGTAGCAGTCACCAGGCTGAGTGCTTTCAGGTTTATGCTTTATCCTCACAACCACTCTCTGATCTGAGAGCTTTATCATGCCCACTTTAATGGAGGAAACTGAAGATCAGAGAGGCTAAGTTACTAGCCCAAAGTCACACATGTAGGAAGTGACAGACCTGGGAGGGAGTCAAACCCAGGTTTCTCTGATGTCAAAGTTGTTGCATTTAGCACTACATTTATACTGACCCTGAGAACCGTGCCAGAAGCCTTAGAAAATGGTGAGAAAACCTCGAAAAGGCAGATGGTGTTCTTTAACAGGGTGGAAGGTGCTTGAGAATAGAAGAGTGAGCCCTGGATTTTGTAGGGAGCTCAGAGAATGGTATGATGGTCCCCTGGGAAGAGGAGTGGGAGAAGGTGTGGCTGAGGAAGAGCAGCGGGAGGTCTGGCAAGGAGGTAGGAAGGTGCCTGCCTGGTAGAGATTTGGAGTGTGATGGCAAAGGGAGGTCTGGGAGTGGAGGTTGGCATGGGAATGGATAGTGAGGTATGCCGTCAGAATGCGTGTGTGCAGTACATGTGCTGTGGATGGAGCGAATGAACTAGCCTTAGGGATGGAAAGGCTATAACTTGGAGCTGTCCCTGGGTCTCATGCTCTCAATCCAAAGCCTTCTTTCCCCGAAAAGATGGAAAGTTCCACTTCCTAGCCCTCAGTCACAGGGCCCTTGTCTAACCTCCCTGGCCCTAGGTCTTAGAGTGTCCTATCCCTACCCTGTCCCCTCCATGCGTGATCTCATGCCCGTCTCGTCCTTTTTGTGCCCGCGCAGAGCCAGCTGCCCGGAGCAGGCCCTGAGGCAGAGTGCCAGGTATGTGGGAGCTGCTCTGGGGTCTGGGGTCTGTGGGACTCGGCCCAGCACCCAGCCCCGCCCACTCAGTATCCATGCTCTGCTCCATGCCTCATTGGGCCCCTCCAACTCTGCCCTGAGCTGAAGAGCTTTGGCACTTTGAGGACTAACAACAGAGCTGTCTCCCTCCTCACCTTGCATTGTCAGGAGGCCAAGCCAGGGTGGGTAGTGCCAGGGGAGCTCCTGACCCAGGGAGTGCTGCTCAGTCATGTCCCTTGCGGGGTCACTGCCTGGTGCTGTCTCTGAGTGAGGGCGGCGGGACAGGGCAGCTGTGACAGGAAGTGCTCATGGCCCAGCTGTTCCTATGGAGATCTCTGCTGCCCAGCAACCACACCGGCTACTGCTGATGTCAGGCGGCCAACTCCTGTTCCCGTGGGTGCTCTGGGCAGGGAGCCGGGGCAAGGCCAAGGGTGGGGCTGGTGTAGGGGCTACAGTTAGATGGGGAGGGGCTGCATGAGTGTGCTTGTGGGTGTGAGTGTGTGCTTCTATGTGAACACCTCACATAGAAGCTCAGCCCTTCTCCACGGCTGTAAAGTAAGGCCTTGCTATGCTGGGGTAGGGTGGGGGTTCTAGGACAACTGGGAGCAGCATGTGAGGCTTGAAGGGTTTCACAAGGAGGGTATGTACCCATCTCTGAGGACAGAGGTACCCAGTGTAGTAGATTTGTGTGTCCATGCCTATCTCTGTGGTGAGTGTGTGTGTGTGTGAGAGAGAGACAGACAGACAGAGATTTTGATTGTGTCTTTAAATGAGGATGGAGGTTCCCTGAGCCTTACCTGAGGGTAGATTTCCATGTTTAAGGCTATCTGGAGATAGATGATGGGGCATGTAAATGAGGGTGTGTTTGTGCACTTGTCTGAGGGCAGATTTGGTGCGTGTGTGAAGAGAGCACAGGAGGGTGGGTGAGGATGGAAGGAACGTGCCTATTTAAGGATAGATTTATATGTGTGTGTGGCCGGGTGCGGTGGCTCATACGGGTGATCCTGGCATTCTTGGAGGCTGAGACGGGTAGATTGCCTGAGCTCACGGGTTCAAGACCAGCCTGAGCCACAGTGAGACCCCATCTCTAAAAATAGCTGGGTGTTGTAGTGGGCGCCTGTAGTCCCAGCTATTTGGGAGGCTGAGGCAAGGGAATCGCTTGAGCCCAAGAGTTTGAGGTTGCTGTAAGCTATGATGCCACGGCACTCTACCGAGGGCAACAAAGTGAGATTTTCTGTCTCAAAAAAGAAAAAAAAAAAATTTATGTGTGTATGTGTGAGAGAGCGTGTGCATGGTAGCCTGGCGGGTAGATGGTGGGAGAGTATGTGTCTATTTGAGGGCGTGTGTGCCTGTGACTTCAGTGAGCAGGGAGGAGCATGTACCCCTGTTCTGAGGCAGGGTGTAGATGCCAGGAGGAGGCCATGGAGCAGAGCTTGCCAGGCTGCATGCCTAATGAACTGGCCTTCCTGCTCTCTCCTGCAGACCTTCGCCCTTTGCCTGATGTCGCCATGACGGGCACATGTACCCGGGAGTGCAGTGAGTTTGGCCACTCCGACACGTGCTGGATGCCTGGCCAGTCGTCTCCAAGCCGCCGGACCAAGAACAGCGCCCTCAAACTCTCCACCTTCGTGCCTTACCAGGACCGAGGAGGGCAGGAGCCTGCGGGCGTCGGCAGCCCCAGCCCCCCGGAAGACCGGAACACCAAAACGGCCCCCGTGCGCCTCCTGCCCTCCTACAGTGCCTTCTCCCACAGTAGCCATGATTCCTGCAAGGACTCGGCCACCTTGGAGGAAATCCCCCTGACCCAGACCTCGGACTTCCCACCCGCAGCCACACCGGCATCTGCCCAGACGGCCAAGCGTGAGATCTACCTGTGAGCCCCCTCCTGGCTGGCGGCCATCCCCATCCCCCAGCTGCCGGCCAGCTCCCCCATGGGTCCATTCCAGGGCCCCCACTCTCGACTCCTCCAGCGTGGACTTCCTGGCCAGGGCCCCAAGTGGAGAGGAGTACTGGCCTCATGACCACGCTGGCCCTTCCTTCATGCAGGGTCCAGGTCCTCTCCCCTCATTTCCATCCCCTAGTCCCCAGGAACTCCTTCTTCCCCTTTATGGGGCTCCCCCAACAGATGCCCAGGAGGGCTCCTCTACAGTGACTGGGCTCCCTTCCCTTGACCTCCAGGGAACACCCTATCAATTTGGGCAGATGGTGGAGTCAAGGGTGGGCAGCACATTTTTAACCCATTGTTTCCCGCATGGCCGACCAGGGCGGGGATAGCATGCCCAATTTTAGCCCTAAAGCAGGGCTAAACTGGGAAGCCTCTCTCCCTGGGAACTCCCAGAGGAAACTCTTGACCATCAGAGGCTTCCTGAAGGGCTTTTGTTACCAAAGGTGGGGTGGGGATGGGGGTGGGAGTGGAGTGGAGGCCTCGCCTTCCCATATTGCTCCTGGGCTGGCCCACCTGCCTGCTACATGCCCATGCCTGGTCCCATCTGGGCCCCCCCTTCTCTGCTGGTCATGCAGTGTCTGTATATAAGGACCTTGGAATGACGTCCCCATTTCTGCCTGATTTGCAACTTTTCTCGTTGATGTTGTGTTGTCTTGGGGGACCCCTCTTTGGGGGACCTGCCCTGTGCCCCCTCCTCCCTGCCGCAGTGCCCCCACCCCAGGCCTCTATTGTTCCATGTTGTAAATACCCCTGGGGCCATGGTGGGATGGGGGTACAGGCCAGGGTAACAGTGGGTGGGTGGGGGTTGGGATGGGGGTAACATTCGCCTATCAGCAGAGCTGGGCTTTTATTTAATTTTTTTTAAAAATACAAATCTCTATTTTTTTGGAACTGTTGCGCTGTGCCCTGGGGGGAGTCCCCCCCGCTCAGGCTGGCCTCCCACACCCAGATGAGCATCACAGAGGGGCCCTGAGGCTGTGGGGGGCAGCTGGACAGGGGTGGGATGACTGTGCCTCTGGCCTGGTTGGGTGAGTTGGGAGCAGGAAGGTTTGCTCAGGGGCTGGCTGGTTGCTATCCCCCAATATGGGGGGCCTGCGCCCTGCCCCCACCTTGCCCCCCAACCCCCAGCCCCTGCCATGACTGACCCGTCAGCCTGTAAAACCACCATTGCCTTGATCTCAGGGGGTGGGAAGGGCTGCCTCAGGGCACCCCGGGCTCCAGGCCCCCTTCTTCCAGTTGGGCTTCCCTTTGCCAGGGTCAGGGGTCCCATAGGGGAGGGGCTGGGGAGATTAGGGGGCAGAGAAGTCCAGTCAGCCATGATGAGGTGGAGTTCTTTGCTTCACCTCAGGGGGCCAAGGTGTGATGGGCATCCTGTAGAGCCCCCATTTCCCACTCTGGCCATCTCAAAGCCTCAGCCCCTCTTCCTTCCAGAAATCCCCACTGCCTTGGCCCGTACCTCTCCAGCTCCCCAGGGGCTCAGGCTGGGCAGCTGGAGACTCAGGGTATGGCCCTTGCTTGACTTAGTCTAAGCTTGAGGGGTGGCCCAAGTGTGGGAGGGGAGGGTAGAGGCTGCTGGGTTGTCTGGTGCCTTTGGGAGCTGTGCCACTGGGGTCTTGTCTCCTGTAACCCCAGAGATTCCACCCCCACCCCAGAAAAGCCAGGGGGCCGAAGAATCACCCTATTCTCTGTCCCTTACCCCTACTGTGCTTGGGGTAACAGTGCTGGGAAGGAGAGCATTGTTTGTCTGGTGACCCTCACATAGCCCTTCTGTGGAGGGCAGGGGGTAAAGTGGGCTGGGTGGCAACGGCCAGGTCTCGGGTTTGGCCAAAGGCTCCTTTCCCTGGGGGAGGCCCAGGAAGTGGGCTGGGGGCTTGTTAAAGAGACAGCCCCCTTCCCCTGCACAAACGGGGCAGGTGCAATAGTGGTGGAGTTGGTAGCATTGGGTGCCCAGCTGGAGGAGCAATGCCCTCAAGGACTGACCTGAGTCCTGGATCCTAGAGGTCAGGATTCAGGTAAGAAGATTGTATGAGGCTCGTTTGCTTGGTGGAGAAGGTGGTCCAGACAGGTGGCATTCAGCAGACTCCCACCAAAAGCCCCTGGTGGCTGGGTACCCTGCCCTGGTCTTGGAAACCCCTGAGCACTGAGTGGAAGGGCAGAGGAGCATTTTGCACATTGGAGAAGCCAGAAGGAAGGGGGTGGCCCAGATGGCTGGGAGGGCTGAGAAGCACAGAGCAGAAGCCCTTCCCACAGTCAAAGACAGACCCCTAACCCCCTGGTTGGGGTCAGGGCACTGAGTCTGTCACCACCTGGGCACTGGAGAGGTGAAACCAAAGGTGGGCAGGGGATGGTCACAGCACTGGGGACTATCCCTGTTGGTCCTAGGTCTGTAAAGCCCCTCCCCAATGCCTTGTGTCGCTGTACAGTTTTATGTACCCATAAGCGACATTTGGCCAGAGGAGACTCCCCCTCATACCTAGCCTGACCCAGTCAGTGTCTTCCTAGAAGGGACCTCGTTGGTCCCCATCCCCCTACTTCAGAGCATGTCTCTTGGTAGGGGGAAGGTGTATGGGGACATATTTCTCTCCTAGGGTCCCTGAAGCATGTCTCACATTCCCCCGGGGAAGGTCTCTGAGCATTCCTCACCTCTGGGGGCTCTCTAGGCCCTATCTCTCCCCTTGGGAGTCTCTGGGGGACATGTATTCCCTTTGGGGACCATGGGAGCAAGTCTCTCCCCACCCCTCCCCAGACTCTGGGGAGCCTGTTTTCCTCCCAGGGTTCCTGGGAGTACCTAAGGCAAGTCAGTGGGCCATCTCTCTTCCCAGGGAAGGGTCTATCTCAGAAGCATGTCTGGGAAGGGATGTTTCTGGCCCTCCTCCTATCTCTCCTATGGGGGTGTCTCTGCCCTGCAGCACTTTGGGATGAAGCTGGGCATCTCTGAGTTGTCTTTTCTTTAGGGGCTCTGGATCACTCTCTCCTGAGGGTGGGACCTCTGGAGCCATTTCTTCCCTGAGTAGGGGCTGTCTCCGGGTGTTGGGAGGGCTTGTGTTGGCGCCATGAGAAAGTCTTTTAAGGGGCGTCTCCACGGGGACTTCTCTGGGAGGGGAGACTGTGTCTCGCCCGTGGGGTTCGAACCCCTGGGCAGGTGTGTCTGCCCGTGGCTAGGGGGAGACTGTGTCTCCTCCGATTATCTGAGTGGGGAGGGGGGCCGTGTCTCTCTCTTGTGTAGGGGGGGTGGGGCTCGGGGTGGGGGGTTGTGGGCGCGCCGGGTGCCCATCCTGGGGTCGTGTTTCTCTTGGTTCGTGCTGCTTCCCACCGCCTCGCTCCTCCCGGGAAGGGCCCCCGCCCCGCCCCTACTCCACCCCATCCCTGGCGCTGCGAGCACAATCCCGTTGATTTGTAATGATTTCTGTCTCTTTCTGTCTTTCTCTTTCTCTGACCTCCCTCCCACGCCGCGAGCATGCGCAGGCACCACCCTTACCCCCTCCGGTTCGGTTCGTTTCCGGTTTGTTTGCTGAGCTGTCAATGAAAGACCCGTGTAATTATTCCTGAGCTTTACAATAAAAGTGTGAAAACCGGACCCCACTCCGCTTCTTCCGGGCCCTCGGGCCTGCGTCCGGTGGAGAGTGGGAGCTAAGCTGGGGTAGAGGCCTTGGAGAGGGCGAGGGGAGGGGACACCAGGGGGAAGAGGGACCGAGACCTACAGTGGGATCCATCAGTGCCTCACGTGGACCGGGAGCGAGAGGACGCAAACAGAGGACAGACACCCAGTCTATGCACCTACGGGTGTGTACCTCATAGTGTTCCCTACCGGCTGCAGACATCCCATCCCCACCCAGAACTCAGGTGTAGGCCAGGAAGGGGGATGGAGGATTCTGCTATGCTGCCTTCTTCCCAGGACGCGCTGGTGCGGACTGGGCCCTTCGGTCGTTCCGCGTATCCATCCCAGCTCCCCGCTCCTTTGGCAAAGAGTATGAATTGTGGAACTGGATGGGATAAGAGGCGGAAGACATCTGTCTGTCTGTCGCTTCCTCCTACGCTCAGGAACGAGGGTTGGAAGTCGATTTAGGGGAAGGGAACCAAAAAGGTCTCAGCCCCGGTCCCCGACTGCGTCCCCTCCCCCTCTTCCGGGCTCTCACAGCCCGGGCCTCCTTCGTCCGACTCCCGGGTAAACACCGGCTCCGAAGAGGTGGAGAAACGGAGACCGGATCAGCCGGTTCCCGGCCCCGCCTCCCGGGGCGCTCCAACCCCGCCCTTTGCGCGCTTCCGCTCGGCTGCGTCCTCCCTCCCCGGGCCCGCACTGCGTGGGCCTAGCTCGGGACCCCGGGGTCGCTGCAGCCTCTGGGATTAGCCGAGCGCTGGGACTAATCCCGGATGAGCTTCCGTGTAAACCCGGATCGACTGCGGGGACGGCGGGGGTCACTAGATCCCCTTCATTCCTAGATGCGGAGCATTGTGAGGCCTAGAGATCACCTCCGGTCCCCTCGCTACTTTAGGAGAGACGTGTGTAGGGTCTGCAACCGGGGACCGGGCTGGGCAAGGGGAGGAGGAAGGCACCGCCGAGATCCAAAGAGATCGAGCACACTGCGAGCCTGGTCTTGGAAGAGTGGGAGGGAAGGGAAAAGGCCCCTCTGTCAGCCTCTAAATCCACAGGTTAGGTCAGCTTTTTGGTGCTGTCTGGAACCCCGAGGCCTCCACCAATCCTCCAGTACAGAATCATAGACTCCCCCCACACACACATGTGGCCCTGATGACCTGTCCCTAACTTGAAGCCTCACCTCCTTATCTGGTGAGGCACTGTTAAGTCCTAGCCCAGAAAAAGATGTCAAAAGTCAAGGAAGTTGCCGCAGTTTCAGTGGCTGACAACGGAATCCTGCCCATGGTTGATTTACTCATTCTATTAAATACAAACATTTCCTGAGCCCCTCCCTTGTGCTAGGCCTGCACAGAGTACTGGGACACCCCATGAAGGACACAGTCTCTATGGGAAAGGCATACAGGTAAACAATGACCACATCATGCATTCAGCCCTGTCTTGAGCCGGAAATTCTGGCAGGAGGGCCAAAGGAGGCGCCTCCTCCAGGGTCCAGAGGCTTCCTGGAAGGGGTGGTGCCAGAGCTGAGTTTCAAAGCGTGGGTGGAGGATAGGCCACTGAGGAAAGGGTGGTGTTGTCACCTAAGGAAGTAGTTGACAAGGGTCTGGAGGTGGAGAAAGAGAAGGTGAGGTGGCTCAGAGGAGCAAGAGAAATTGGAAGTCACTGCAGGGGCCAGAACTGGAAGGACCTGCTGGTTAACCTAGGGGTTTGGATTAGGGAGAAAGGAGAAGCCATTGCCAGATTCTAAAGTCCGGAAAGAAAAGGTCAGACTTATATTCTCAGGAATTCAAACTGTCTTCTTTCCTTCCCTGCACCAGGTTTCTTTGGGGAATCTTGGGTTGGGAGTAGAGACATACATAGGCAGACAGACAGGATGCGGAACCAGATGCAATTCAGATTGGTTAAGATGGCCCCCACCTTCTTTCATTACACCCAGAGTCAGAGAGACCTACATTCGAATTCTACCTATACCACTTACTAGTGCTATAACTTTGGACAGGTGAGTGACCCTCAGTTTCTACAACTGTAAAATGGGGATAATAATGCTTGCCACCACCAAGGATCATTGTGGGACTTCAATGAAATTATTGGTCCACTCTTTTTTTTTTTTGAGACAGAGTCTCACTTTGTCATCCTGGGTAAAGTGCCATGGTGTCATAGCTCACAGCAACCTCAGACTATTGGGCTTAAGCGATTCTCTTGCCTCAGCCTTCCAGGTAGCTGGGACTACAGGTGCCCGCCACAATGCCCAGCTTTTTTTTTTTTTTTTTTTTTTGTAGTTTTCATTGTTGTTTGGCAGGCCTGGGCTGGGTTCGAACCCCCCAGCTCCTGTTTATGTGGCTGGTGCCCTAGCTGCTGAACTATGAGCCTTTTTTGTTTGTTTGTTTTTTGTTTGAGACAGTCTCACTTGGTCAGTCTTGGTAGAGTGCTGTGGGATCTTAGCTCACAGCAACTTCAAACACTTGGGTTCAAGTGATTCTCTTGCCTCAGCCTCAGCCTCCTAGGTAGCCCAACACAGCACCCAGCTATTTTTGTAGAGATGGGGTCTCACTCTTGCTCACGTTAGTCTCAACTCATGAACTCAGCCGATGCACCCGCCTCAGCCTCCCAAGTCTGGGATCATAGGCGTGAGCCACCATTCCCAGCATTGGTCCACTCTTTCATGTAACACTATTAATATTTAGCACCTACCAAAGGGCAAGCATTGTCCAGGTACTGGCATTACACCACTGAGTAAGGCAAGCATGGTCCCTACTCTCTCTGTTTTCTGGAATTTAACATTTCAGTAGAGAAGACAGACAATAAACAAACAAATGAGGTAATTATAGATTGTGTTAAAGTGCTGTGAAGGAAACAAACAGTGGGACATGAAGCAGGATAACTGGAAGTGGGGTAGGGGAAGGGGCTGCTTTGCTCAGCCTGGCCAGGGAAGCTTCTCTCAGGAAACCTGAAGATTTAAAGCTCAGAAAAAGAACATTCCAGACTCAAGAAATTGTACCTTCAAAGCCCCTGAGGTGGGAGACAAAGACTTTAGCCTGAATACTCACTCTTTAAGATGCTAAGCTTCCTGAGGCCAGTTGCCTAGGTCCCTCATTTCTTTTCCTAACCTTAGGGACAAATACTGGGTGAAGTGAATAGAAATTGAGAGTTTCCATCCTGTAGGCCAAATGCCTCCCCCACCCCCTAGAGTGATATTGGGGAGTTGCTGGCCCCTTATCAGTCAGCCCATCTGCTCAGCTTAATCTTCCAGCTGTTTTACAGCCCCTCCCCCCAGTTTCAGGACAGGCCTCAGCCTTCTCCTATTCCTTTCTGGGGTTCCCAGCCTTCTTCTTGGGCAAGAAAGGCAGGTTGGGGTCCCTGCAGAATCAGCCAATCTGGAGCCTGGACTGAATAGGATTTAGTATCTGACTTGCAGGGGCTGAGAGGAGGATGATGTTTCCTGGATGAAGATGGCAGAAAGGGTTAGGAGTTTAGGTCTTATAGAGTCTCCCCCTTGGCCTGGGTCTCTCTTTAGGGAGATGGCCTAGATCCCTGTCCATTCTCCCTCAAAGAACACGTCCTTGCGGTCCTTGCACAGGGGCTAAGGGTACATTTCTCACCCCGCCGCCCCCTCTTGCTGCAGAGTGCACACAGCTCCTCTCTCACACACTCACCATCCAGCTGCACACTGCGTCTCCATGGCAACCAGTAGGCCTGGTCCATGGATGTTAGAAATAAGTGCCAGAGGAAGAGGTGGGGGAAAGAGAGAGAGAGGAAAGAAATAAAGAGACTTGCAAAGATAGCCTCCAAGGAGGCCCCTGTGCTTCCTTGCACCCCCTGCCAGGAAGCCATGAATGAACTTGGGCCCTGAGGATGGAGAGGCTCATGGTGGAGACTAAGCAGTAAATCAGTGACTGGACTCAGGTAATGGGCCCCAGTGGGCAGAGCAGAGGGAGCAGGATCAAGGGAAGTTGTAGGACTGTTTAGAGTCTTGGGATAAAAATATTCTATCTGGGTAAAAAGGAAGATAGGGGGTGGGTGACTTTGGGGAGCTACTTTCTCTTCGTCCTGGCCTAATTGGCTGTTCAGGCTGAAACCACCTCTTAGTCACTTAGTCTAATTAGAATTGTTCTGGAGAAAACAGTGGGGGAGGGGAAGGAGAAGCAGGGGTGTGAAGGGGGAGAGTGAGTGAGGATACTGTGGATTGGGAGTGCCTTCTCTCACCTGTCCCCCATAGTATTATCACTCAATGGATGAGGTGGGCCTGAGTGTACAGGCTGGGGGTCACTTTGACACTACCACCCCTGCCACTAGTGCCCCCTCACACTCACCTGTGTTCTCTTCTGTTTCTGCCTCAGTCTCCCACTACCTCCCTAGCTCCAGCCCTCACTCTTGCTCTCCTTTTCTTTTCTTCTTCTTTTTTTTTTTGCAGTTTTTGGCTGGGGCTGGGTTTGAACCTTCTACCTCCAGCATATGGGCCCAGCACCCTACTCCTTTGAGCCTCAGGCATCACCCGCTCTCCCTTTCTAACTAAACTTCTGGTCTCCCCTTCCTTAGAGGGAGTCCCTCTGGTCACCAGTGTTTGGCTAATGAACAGGGAAAGGATGTTACCCAGGCCAAGGGGAGACTCCAGAAGGCCTAAACTCCTAAATAACTCTAAAGATTATCCTCTGGAGAGTGGAGGAGGAGCAGGTAGGAGATCATACTAAGAGGGGACTTACTTTTACTTTTGAGGAGTAAGAGGGAATAGGGCTGATACTGGCCTGGCATGATTCCCCCCACCCCCATTCAGAGGACAGGTGTGTGAGAGTTTGACCTCTGAAGCTGGATGGTCTGATTGCCTTGGACAAGTTACTTCACCTCTCAGAGCATTACTTTCTCTAACCATGAAGTGCGGATAATAAATCTTAAATTTGTAGTGTGGATTTAAGGTGATAATGTATGTAAACTTCTTAGCACAGAAGATTGTAAGGACTCAATAAATAGCAGCTTTTATTGTCACTCTAGACTCCTTTCCTTTCTCTGGGACCCTTTTGCAGCCACTGGACATCTGTATCTTCAAATCCTCTCCTCTTGTTGCTTCCCCATTCTTGAGGGCCAATATTACATCCCAATTCCTGGGCTCATCCCTCTTTACTGACTGCCAAGTCTACCCAACGGGAAGAAGAGTAGCTGGGTTGAGGGTGAGGTTTCTATCCTGCCCCCTGCCCACAGGGTCTGCAGGGACAGATTCCTTCTCCAGCTTAGGGTCTGTTTTTCCCTTCTTCACAGGCTTCAGAGGGGAGAAAAGGGGACAGCCATAAATGATGTAGGGGAAGTATACTTGCTGAGGGGGACAATAAGGGATGAGCAGCGTCCAGAAGCCTAAATATTTCATGGGGCTGCAGCACTGGGAAGGGCAAAGTCCCCGAGCTGTGCTTGTGAGTGTGCATGTGACTCCACATGACTCAGAGCTGTTCCACTGCCCAATGTCCAGTGCACTCCATATCCCCCAACCCTCAAAACACTACACCCATGGAAACCTGCTCCCAGGAACCGTTTCCTGACCAAGATCCCTCCAAAACTCTTTCATCACATGCGTCTTTATTTCTTATAGCTGTGCTGAGGTAGTTTGTAAAGCTTTTAGGCTGTATTTTACCTGGTCACATCTTTTCTTACCTGTATATTCAGTTTCCTCCATTAGATTCCCCCAGGAGTGGTCCCCTTACCCCTTATCCCATCAGCATTACCAGAAGAGGCCAGTAGTTGGAAAAACCCGGTTGGTTGAGAGCAAAGAGGGTGGGAGAGGAGGTCAAGATCTCCCTGAGATCATGTCTTGCCTATGGTTGAGTTAAAAGGAAGTATCCATCCACAGCCGGTGAGCATGTCAGGATAGCAGCAGAGTCTAGTGGCTTCCATACCCCCTGCTTACACAGGAGCTGAGGGACTGCCTCTGCCAAACTTCTGCCCCCAGGTGGCCCTGTAGGGCTGTTCTCCATGACCCTTTCCCAACTCCACATCTTAGTAGGGGAATAGAAGTTGCTCATTTTAATCTGCCTTATAGGCCCCCTTGTCCTTTTCCTTGGCCTTATCCCTATCAATCATTATTTTACCTATTTGTTTACTTGTTCTGTTTCTGTCTCTTCCCACTAAAATAAAAGCATACAGGAGGTAAGAACCTTGTTTAACTTATTTACCACTGCTAAAAATGCTGAATGAATGAGTGAATGGAAGGAAATCTGATTAAGGATTCTGCAGCCCTAGCAAGAAAAGGGAGGCAAAGGGAGGGCAGGCCTCAGGTGAGTGGGGATGGAGGGGAGGGCTGGAAGTAGGGGGAGTAGAAGGGATGAGATGGGAAGGACACTAGGGAAGAGGTGGAGATGAGGCAGAGCCTAAAGTAGACAGAGCTAGAACCAGGAGGCACAGGCTTTAGAGGAGGAACCCAGTTCTCCAAAAGGGCTAGAGGCAGGGTGCAGGTAAGAGGAGGTCAGGCTGGGACTAGGAAGCCAAGGACAGGGTCTTCCTGAAATTGGGGTCTGGGGCCAGAGTAGGTAAAGTTCAGGAGCCCACCAGAAGGAACTTAGTCGTTGGGGGGTTCCCCAGGCCCACATTTCCTGGTACCATCAATGTCCCTCCAGGCCACCTACACCCCCCATTTCAGGCTGGATGCCCAGCCCCAAGTCCCCTCTCCTTGCCTTTCTAAGCCCATAAACAGGAAAAGCCCCAGGTTGGGCCTGCCAGGACTGCCCATAGAGAAAGAGCCAGGGATCTTCCTTTAGCTGGGAAAGGGGAGCAAAGTCAGTAAGAGTTCTTAACCCTTTGATTACCCATACTATAGCCCCCAGGAGACCCCTTCAGAAGCCTCCATTCTCCCAAATTAAAGGTGACAGCAATATTAACTCATTAGTACTAAGCCCCCAGAGGAAACTGGTTTTGAGGGAGTATTCATTTCACAAGGTTCTGTCTTTTCCCTTGGCCCTTTCCCCAGCTCAGGGGCTTCCTGTGAAGGCAGGCAAGACACAGGGGAGGTAACCTAGAGTGGAGGTGGGGAGATGACCATCAGAGAAGTGCTGTCTCCCCCAGAATTGGCCAGAGTGGCTGTGTATGCCAGGGTGAGGTTGAAGGAGCATAGGAGCTTGGAGGTGGGTGCGTACCTGCCCTGGTTGTCATGGCAACTGACTTGGCTTCTGGGTGGTGACCTCTCCCCCAAAGCCCTATGAAGCGTGGAACACAAGAGTGGAGATACACACGCACATGCATGCGCTCACACACAGGGCTTTGTAGAACTCTACTCCTGGAAGAGTAGTCAGCTTCTTCTCTGTTCTCTCTACTTCTCTGGGTGAGTCTGACCAGGGAGGGGGTGCTGGGAAAAGGAAGTATCAAGGTGCCAAGGAGAAAGCCTTTTGAAGGGGGCAAGTGTGTGTGTTATCCAAGTGTGTAGCTTGGTGTGGGATTACATGTGCAGTGTAGCTGGGGTGGTGGTGTCCCAGTGTGCATTAGATGAGGTGGATATACTCACTTGACCCACCCCTAATCCTGCAGCCAGACCACACAGTAGAGGGATTTGGGAGGGAGATGATTATTAACAAAGACAACAATAATCACAGTTATCCTTAATTGAGAGCTTATTAAATTCCACCTATGTGGTTGTGGTAAGCATTTTACGGGCAGTGTCTCCTTTGATTCTCACAATACCAGTACAAGGTAGGAATTATTATCCCCGTTTATAGACAAGAAAACTGAGATTCTCAGAGGTTAAGTAACTAGCTTCAGGTCCAGGAGCTGGAAAGAGATGACTGGGCAAGACTCTGCAGGAGGAGGGGAGTCAAAGGACAAGGGTGCCAAGCCAGCCCCTGAGACCACTAGTCGTGTCCTCAGGCCCCAGGGGTCACTCATGCCCATGTATCTCTGTGCTCTTTGGCAGGGCTAGTCAGATACCATGCCAAGAGGAGGGCCTGGGAACTTCAGATTTTGGTGCCTGCTTGGGCTGGACCAGGCTGGGCTGGGGCAGCTGAGGGCACCTGTGAGGGTGTGGGGTACACTGAGCAGCAGGCCTTGTGATTGGCACGAGCCAGGGGAGCGGCAGGCAGCCTTGTTCCTGGTAAACACGAGGAGAGGTTACTTCACAAGGAAACAGTAATTAACTTTAATTAGCACCTTGCATCTCGGAATATTATTAACATCTCAATTTCTCTAATCAAGGCAGCAGGAGAGGGGCGGCATCTGCTTTGCTGACTCCTTCCTGGCCATGCTCCCTGGCTTGGCTTGGGTTCCTGCCCGGCCCCCAGCCCTTGGAAGGCAAGAGTACCTCCTTGGGGGCAGGCTGCCAAGGAGAGTGTGGGCTGACAGGGGAGAGAGCAGGTACAGGCCAGGGACACACAGGCCAGCCCCAGCCGACATGGGGCAGTTGGATGGGGGGGTGGGCACAGTTTTTCATGTGGCTACATTTTCTTTCCAAATAGACGCTAGGCACCAAAGACGCGGCTAGGTTTTTGTTTCCTGATCCAGAGAACAGACATGGCTGCCTTGGTATTTTCCCTTCACCTCTTCCTCCCTTCCTTCTCCCTTCTTCCCTATCTTCTTCCTTCTTCTCTCCCGTCCTCCTCTCCTCCCATTTCTCCCTTCTTTGAGCTAACTTCCTTTTCTCTCTCCCCCCCTCTTTCTTTTTCACTCACTCTCACTCTCCCCCTCCCTCCTCACTAGAATTCTCCATTTTAATAAGCATTTATTACGCATCCCTGGTAAGACGGGGCTCTGTGTCCACTGCAGGGGATATGGCAATGGGCATGGGCACAGGATAAATCCTGCCCTTGGGAGTTTAGAATCCCACGGGGCAAATAAGGTTTGGGCATATCAAACTCCAATTTGGGCTCCACACTGATGCTGATCAGCATCATAATGGAGGTGCAGATAAAGGGCTGTGGGGTTAGGAGGAGGGTAGAAAGAGAGAGACCAGGGGGCTAGCTGAGTACCACTGGGGACACCACAAAAGCTCCATGTCAGGCCCTCTTTAGAAGGCCATCTTGGAGGAAAGTCCCTGAGGGTGCAGGAAGTGACTCTCTCTTCATTATACTCACCCTCAATGGCTGTTAACCCTGCCTCCTGCCTGATATTAATAACTGACTGTCCTCCTTGGTCTAATTACAGTGGCCTGCTGCTTGCACAATTTGTTATTTATCTGGCGGTGTCCTCGGGGCTATCTCTCCAACCATCCAATTTGTGTTTATTGAGTACCTACTATGCCTTGAGGGCGGGGGCTGCCCTGGAGTAGGCTCCAAGTGCTAGGGCTCCTCTCTACAGGCACTGGAGGGGTCAGAGAGAGCTGCCTACAGGCCTGGCCATTTTAGAAACAAAAGCTTGGCAGTGTCTTCACGGGGCTCCCCACAGGGAAGAGTCTGGTTCCACTCTGGCCATACTTGTACCTAGAGTTGGTTTTGTGCCCCCCATCTCTTATTTATTTATTTATTTTTTTGCAGTTTTTGACCGGGTGCCAGGTTTGAACCCGCCACCTCTGGTATAGGAGCCGGTGACCTACTCCTTGAGCCACAGGCGCTGCCCCCCACAACTCTATTTTTATACCACCCAGAGGATAGCATCAAACTAAAATTCAACTCTAAATTTTGTCCAGCATTAACCCAGAGAGCAGGTTAAATGTTCAGTGGAGACCCCAATCTCAAGCCCACCTAGTTAGGAAAGCACACACTATTTGATTTTATTATGTACCTCAGTTCAGAAAACTGATCAGCATCAAGTTGCCAGGTGCAGAGTGGCACCAGTTATATCTGATCACCCTGCTATGTGGGCCCCGGAAATAGGGATGGGAATTTACTTTTCCTTTGCTATCACTCTAGTCAGCACTTCTGATCAACTTTCGTTGAGGTTTGCAGGATCTCACTTATTTCTCACAGTAACCTAGAGAGGTGGGAATTATTATACCCATTTTATAGTTGAGGAAACAAAACAAAGAAGTGAAGTCACACAATTGGTAAGAGAGTGAAAGCAGCATGGAGACCAGAACTGCTGTGATCACTTCCTTGATTTTGATCTCTCCACTTTATTTGGAGCCCTTCATCCACCTAGAGGGAAATCACTGGAGGACCTGAAGGTGGCCCTTGCCCTCCAGAAGAACCAGAAAATGGCCACATGCCAGTTAGAAACCCACTCCTCCCCCCACATTCCCATCTCAGCCTCAGCTCCAGCAACTCCTTCTCCCCCAGGACTAGAGGACTAGGGGCTGTGCCTCCAGAATTGTAGAGTAGCCCACACAGGATGGAGAAAGAGTTTGATGTTTCCAGAGGCTTTTTTTTTTTTTTGAAACAGAGTCTCAAGCTGTCCCCTGGGTAGAATGCCATGGTGGCACAGCTCTCACAGCAACCTCAAACTCCTGGGCTTAAGCGATTCTCTTGGCCTCCCAAGTAACTGGGACTACAGGCACCAGCCACAACGCCTGCCTATTTTTCAGTTGTAGTGGTTGTAGGCGTTGTGGCGGGCGCCTGTGGTCCCAGCTACTCGGGAGGTTGAGGCAAGAGAATCACCTAGACCCAGGATTGGAGGTTGCTGTGAGCTGTGTGACGCCACAACACTCTATTGAGGGCGGTAAAGTGAGACTCTGTCTCTATTAAAAAAAAAAAAAAAAAAAAAAAAAGAGGATTTAGCAGAAGGGAAAGCTGGGGAGTCAGCCCACCCTTCACCTTCCGGATGCTGGGCACAGGGGTGTTCTGACATGATCATTAGCATAATATTTGCATAAGGAACAATTGAGGAGATTGGAGTAGAGCCTCAGAGGAAACACCTGCAAAGAACTGTGAATGAAAGACTCTCCTGCCCCCAGCCCTGAGATCTTTCCCATCCTCCCCATCCTAGGATTCCAGGGGTGGGGGGAGTAGCAGGAACCCAAATAAAGACGGTGATCACAGTTATAATTTACAGAGTACCAGCTTGCTGCCAAGCACTGAAGTGGATGCTTTATTTCTCTTGATCTTCACAACCACCCCAGGTGGTACATTTTATAATCCCTTCAGAAGGAAGCTGAAGCTCAACTGCCCCACCCATCCTTCTCTTCCCACCCACACCCCAAGTCAAATAGCGGAGATGGACTTTGGAATAAGGTCCTGTGACTCAAGGCCCTCCATCTGTCACGGTGGGGCAGGGTGCTCTGGGCTCACCCCAGGCACCAGATCCAGTCGCCACTGGTTGTGGGGGGTTCCTGGGAGGCTTGGAACCAGATCTCAAAACAGGCTCCTATACACACACACACACACACACACACACACTCATGCACACATTTGTACAGCCACCTGCCCCTCCCCCACCCTTGCTTCTGGAGGCAGAGGAACTGGCTGACTTGGCCCATAACCAGGTTAGCCAAGATCCAATTAACTAGTTAGCGCAAGCAGAGCTGGGGGCAGGCAGGGCTCGCAGGAGAGCAGGACGGATGGGTTGGGTAATGTGCAAAGACAGCCAGAGACAGTGGATCCGCTCTAACTTGATAAGTAGCTCCCAACATCAGCACGCCTGGCCTGGCAAGCAGAGCAGCCTCCATCCCAGGCGGCTGGTGGGGGGTGCCAGGCCTGCCTCTGACCCTCTCCTGGTTCCTCCCAACTCTGACTGCCACACAGTCAACTCACAGCCCCTCGGCCTCTGGCCTCCCCTCAGCAACCCTTGAGTCTCCTTTCAGGGCTATGAGGTAAGCAGCTTATGGGAGATATATTTTCCCTTCCCTCTCCTCCCTGCCCTCCCCTTTCCCCTTTCTCCTCCCTCCCCCTTTCTCTTTCCCTTCTCCTCTCTTCTCCTCTCCTCTTTGCAGAGTCTCACTTTGTTGCCCTGAGTAGAATGCCTTGTTCTCAGTGCAGCTCACAGCAATCTCAAACTCTTGGGCTCAAGGGATCCTCTTGCCTCAGCCTCCCAAGTAGCTAGGACTGTAGGTGTGGGCCACCATGCCCAGCTAGTTTTTATCCCTTAATTTTTTTGTCTTTTTGAGACAGTCTCACTGTGTCACCCTTGGTAGAGTGCTGTGGTGTCACAGGTCACAGCAACCTCAAACTCTTGGGCTTAAGCGATTCTCTTGCCTCAGTCTCCCAAGGAGCTGGGACTATAGGTGTCCGCCACAATGCCCGGCTATTTTTTGTTGCAATCCTCATTACTGTTTTAGTTGGCCGAGGCTGGGTTCGAACCTGCCACCCTCACTATATGGGGCCGGTGCCCTTCTCACTGAGCCACCGGTACTGCCCTAGTTTTTCTTTTCTTTTTTTTTTTTTTTTTTAATTTTTTTTAGTTTTCCTATTTTTAGTAGAGATAGGGTCTTGCTCTTGCTTAGGCTGGCCTCAAACTCCTGAGTTTAGGCATTCCACCTGCCTCTGGGTCCCAGAGTACTAGGATTACAGGCTTGATCCACCACGCCTGACCTGGGAGATACATTTTCACCCAAATGAGGCTAAAGTAGAAAGCAGGGAATGTCATTACATATAGATGAGTGCAACAACCACTTCAGGAGAGGAGATATAGATGCAATACACATACAAAGGTAGAGGGGATGGAGCTGCTGGAGGAATGAATGGGGGCAGATGGGAGACGAGAATAGCAAAGCCACTACTTGTGCAGTTTGCCATGTTGCCAACCATTTATATGTACCATCTCATATTCACAATAACCTTGTGGTGTAGATAGTAGTAGAACCCCCATTTTGCAGGTGAGAAAATGGGCTCAAAACCACCATACTTTATACTATCCCTGAACTATGCCTGAAACTAACAATATTACTGATAGCAATACTCCTTGCTTTTGTGTATCACCTTAGAGTTTACAGAGGCTTTTAGGATTTATCCTGACAACAGGCTTATTAGATGGATATTTATTCATTTATTTATTTATTTTATTGAGACACAGTCTCACTTTGTCATAGCTCACAGCAACCACCTCAAACTCCTGGGCTCAAGCGATTCTCTTGCCTCAGCCTCTCAAGTAGCTGGGACTACAGGTGCCTACCACAATGCCGGGCTATTTTTTTTGTTTGTTTGTTTAGGAGGCCCACGCTGGATTCGAACCCACCAGCCCCGGAGCAAGTAGCTAGGGCCCTAACCACTGAGATATGGGCACCCCAAGGATGTTTTATTTCTTTTCTTTTCTTTCTTTCTTTTTTTTTTTTTCCTGAGATAGAGTCTCACTCTGTTGCCCTGGGTAGAGTGCCGTGGCATCAGAGCTCACAGCAACCTCAAACTCTTGGGCTCAGGAGATTCTCTTGCTTCAGCCTCCCAAGTAGCTGGGACCACAGGTGTCCACCACCTATTTGGTTTTTCTGTTTTTAGTAGAGATCAGGGGTCTCGCTCTTGCTCAGGCTGGTCTCAAACTCTTGAGCTCAGGCCATCCACCTGCGTGGGCCTCCCAGAGTGCTAGGATTATAGTCCTGAGCCATGACACCTGTCCTGGATATTTTATTTCCAACCTCTAGTTTATAGATAAATGAAATTGAGACTTTGGAGGCTCCATATGACTTGTCCAAAGCCTCACAACTGGTAAATAACAGAACTTGAATCCAGGCCAGGTCTTTCTGACTTCTAGTGCTCTTGAGGAGACAATGGAAAAAGAAAAAAAAAATCTCATCCTGAAGTCAAGTTGGGTTATTTATATATTTATTTGTTTACAGCAAGCTTATTGGAAGCCAAGTATGTGCAAGTTACCATGCTGGGCATGCTTATTCAGTAGTAAAGAAAGCAAATGGCTTCTTGCCTTTACAGAGCAGATGGAGAGGAAAGCCTTGAAGTTCTGTGTTTGGGGATTAAAGGCTGCAGCCACTGGGGGATTCCAGGGAATGGAAGGCCAAAAGATATCCTTTTTTTGCTCCTTATGGCACCAGAGCATCTCTGGCTTGATTTCAGAGGCTACATCTTAAGTTGAGAGTTAAGTAACTCCCCAAAGTCACACAGAGACAGAAATACAAACCAGTCTCCCGACTTTATTATGGCTTGTTTCCTCTCAGCCTGGGTCCCTCCATTCACTGCAGGATGGGGACTTCCTAACCCTGCCAGCTCTACATTCCATCTGATGTCTCCTCACCATCCCACAGGGGAAGATGCTGTGCCCCCCACGCCTAGGTGAAGCATCCTTATTTTTTTCACTCTGGGCTCTGGGAGAAGAGAATCACTTGAATTCTTGCAGCTTTGGGCAATCTAAGACTTTGGGGACAGGAGCTGGGATAAGCATATTGAGTGAGGCAGAGCACAGAACCTCTGTTGCTTTCAGCTTTCTCTGATACCAGCACTAGAGGGGTTAAGATGTCCCCAGCCCAGGGGATGGAGAAATCCTTTGCACAGGAAGCTACTCTCCCAGTCTCAAAGGCCTCTGGGGAGGAGGGAGGGAGTAGATTCTCTCTTCTTTCCCAGGCTCCTCAGCCTCCCAGGGGATCCTGCTACATGCCAGAGAGGTGGCCCTTGACCCGTCCCCTGCCTCCCCAGCAGAGTGAAGACTCTGATCCCAGCTCAGGGAGCTCTGGGCACTGAGTTACTGGGACCACCCTCTACTTCCTCACCTTCTTTTTTCCCATCAGCTCACTTATTTCCCTTAAGGTCTAAGTCCACTCCTGTTCCACAGTCATCATATTCAGACCCCTGAACTTCTTCCTCCACTCCATCTTGGGCCCTTAGTAGTCCTCTTCTCCTGGCCCTGCATTTGTAATCGTCTAAAAATAAAAGCCTGTGATTCAAGTAGGCAACTCCGGAAATATTCAATCCAGCCCAGGCATCCGCTGGGTGGGGGACAAGGAAGGGCCCACATGCAGAAAAATACCCAGCACCCCCCTCAGGTAAACACAGAACACCAGCTATTCTTGGGGAGAAAGAAGGAAAGGGGTGGAGGATGAGGGGGGCGGGAGGGGTGGAGACATGGCTGGGTGGAGCTCTTGAGCTAGAATCCCTAACAAAGGAGGCTGAGGTCTCCTCTGGCCTCCTTGACTATGTTCATGAGCAAATGCTCCCTTCCTCCTTTCTCAGCAATGCTTGGAGAAGTGGTGGCTATGTTTATGTTTCCACCAGCCAAGACCATCCAGAGTCAGGACTAAGATGCATAGTAACTCAGGCAGAATTGAGCCCTATCAGGGCATGCCATTGCTCTGTTTCCTAGGGGTAAGGAGGAGGGCCACTTTGGCCAAAGCCGTTCACAAACATATATTCCCCATTGCTCTTGCCTCCTCTTGAACTCTGACCAGGACGGATGCCAAGTGGAGTTCAGGAGTTGTATTATCTGAGATCCCTCTTTATTTTTAGGGGAGGAGGCTCCCCAGTGGCTGGAATGGACATTGTAGCCCCTCTCGGCTGGGCTGGGCCACATCCTTAGGGTGAGAGGAGGACTTGGATTATATCACGCTGGACTTTGGGGAGATTCACTCCCATGCTGGGCCTTATAGACTTTCTGGCTGGAATTTGTGTAGCTATTCAATCACAGTACATTTTGGGACCTCACGAACTACAGTAATAATTAATTAGAAGAATAATGGCTAACATTTTTCAAGCACTTACTATGTGCCAGACCTGGGCTAAATACTACACATGAATCATTCCCACTTATCCCATCAGGAACTTGTTTTTATCACCCCTAACTGATTGGTGAGGAAACTGAGGCATACATTGCTCAGAGAGCTGGCTCTGGACCACACTAGTAAGTGGAAAAGATGAGATTTGAACTCAGGTTTGTCTGACTCCTCTTAACCTGCTGTGTATCTGTGCTGTGGCCTGAGGGTATGGCACCCTGTTGAGAGGACATCTTGAAAACAACTGCAGTCTCAGGCCAGGTGCTGTGGCTCACACTTGTAATCCTAGCACTCAGGGAGGCTGAGGCAGGTGAATTGCTTGAGCTCAGGAGTTTGAGACCACCCTGAGCAAAGTGAGATCCCATCTCTACTAAAGATAGAAAAACTAGCAGGGTGTTGTTGGCAGGCACCTGTACTCCTAGCTACTTAAGAGGCTGAGGCAAGAGAATCTCTTGAGCCCAAGAGTTTGAGGTTGCTGTGAGCTATGATGCCAGCACTCTACCCAGGGTGTCTGAAGAAGCTCAGCTCCTTTTATGTGGTCAGTTCAAGCCTTATGAAAGCAGCAGAGAGGCCTAGAAAGCTGCTCTATCAGCCTGATCCCCAGATCCTTGTCCCCAAAAGATTGGCATCTTGCCTGCAGGCCTCTAGCCCTGTCCGACCCTTCCTAACTGCAGGCAGCAGCAGAAGTCCCATTTGCCTTCCCATTTCTTTCATGGGGATGGGGTGCTGCCCACAGCACAACTGTGAAGAAGATAAAGACTCACTGGAGAACCCACGCCTCTCTCTTGTCAGCATTCATGAGTCTCTTCCCAGCCTTTCTCAGGCAGGCACTAGCACTGTTCTACCACGTCTGGCTTTTGCATCCATCCTAGGGAGGAAGTAGCCCCTCTTCTTAGATGCACGGGAGCTGTCCAGCTCTTCTTCTTCTTTTTTTTTTTTTTTTTTTTTTTTTTTTCCAGTTTTTGGCCAGGGCTGGGTTTGAACCCTCTACTTCCGGAGTGGAGCTGGCTTCCTACTCCTTGAGCCACAGGTGCTGCCCTGTCCAGTTCTTCTTATACCATGAGCAATCCCCACCCAAGAGCAGGCACTCTGGATTGTAGCTTTTTTGGTTTAAACAACATTTATCTATCACATGTGAATTAGATGGTGTGGCTGGGAGGACCCCACCATTACATTTGTTTTTTTATCTGGCCCAGCTGAGGCTCAAACTTGCCACCCCTGGTGTGAGGAGCTGATGCTTACCACCCACCATTACATTTTTTGGGGGGTGGGGGGTGACAGAGTTTGAGTATGTCGCCCTCGGTAGAGTACTGTGGTAGCACAGCTCACAGCAACCTCAAACTTTTTTTTTTCCTTTTTTTTTTTTTTGAGACAGAGCCTCAAGCTGTCACCCTGGGTAAAGTGCCATGGCATTACAGCTCACAGCAACCTCCAACTCCTGGGTTCAAGCGATTTTCCTGCCTCCGCCTCCCAAGTAGCTGGGATTACAGGCACCCACTACAGCGCCCGGCTATTTTTGGTTGCAGCCATCATTGTTGTTTGGCGGGCCCAGGCTGTATTCAAACCCGCCAGCTCAGGTGTATGTGGCTGGTGCCTTAGCCTCTTGAGCCACAGGCGCCAAGCCCTTTTTTTTTTTTTTGAGAGACGGAGTCTCACTTTGTCGCCCTCGGTAGAGTGCCATGGTGTCATAGCTTACTTTGTCGCCCTCAGTAGAGTGCCATGGTGTCACAGCTTAGTTTGTCGCCCTCGGTAGAGTGCCATGGTGTCACAGCTCACAGCAACCTCCAACTCTTGGGCTTAGGCAATTCTCTTGCCTCAGCCTCCCGACGCCTATTTTTTTGTTGCATTTGTCATTGTTGTTTAGCTGGCCCAGGCCAGGCTTGAACCTGCCAGCCTTGGTGCAGGTGCCTGGTGCCATAATCACTGTGCTACAGGCACCAAGCCCCACCATTACATTTGATAACACAGGTAAACATGTACAGTGAATATATAGTAGGGGATCATTCAAGGGACCCCTTAGACATGTCATCTATGATAATAATAATGCTAATATTGCCAGCTACTATTCATCAGCCACAAGCTTGACACTGCTGAGTACACAAATTTTTATTTAATGCTCACAACAACCCTGTGAGCTAGGTGTTAGTGATCTTATTTTACAGATGAGAAAACAGAAGCCATATTCTCACAATTAATAAGTGGATGAGCTGGGATTTGAATTCAGGCCTTTAGCTTATAGGGCTTTTTCTTGGCCATTCAGCTCCTGGCTGATAGACCCTTGCGTGTGCCCTGCAAGTACGCATGCTGTTCGGATAAAGTTAGCAGCATTTCTTGAAATTGTAAAACTGCTGTAGGCAGTGCTGATGGGATAGGACATGTCCTGCAACCTGGGTCAGGTTTTGCTTTAAGCCTCTAACTGGCTGCTGATGGTACCCATCTAACAGAACCAAACTCTTCTGATCAATAACTAATGGATGCTTTTACACTCATAAAGCATAGTAAAGTCCATCTCATTATGACAATTTTTGATAGTTCCCCCCACCAAAGAATTTCTTTGTCCCTTTCAAGTTTGTCAGTTGAGTTACTAATTTATATGTTCCCTCTTTGTCCTTTGCTTTTAGGCCCTAACCGATCCTCCTTTCCACTGTGACCTTGGGGGTCCAGAATAAATTCCATTCAAACTCCCACTCCCTGTTCCTACCAGGATGGCCTTGATACATAAATTTAACTCTAGCCCCTCTGTCTACCCACTCTGTTATCTCTTTCTTATTATTTCTTTTGTCTTATCCCTCCTGCTCCTCCTCTGACTGTCTCTGGTGTCTCTATCACTGCCTCCCTCCCCTGAGCCAATGCCATGTAACTGCCCAACATGTGTAAGTGTGACTGCCTGGAAAATGTAACCTTCAAGGAGCCTGAAGTTGAGTGACAGTAAACAGAACCTTGGAGACCCAGACATCTTCTGAGGTTTACACGGATTCAGCAACAAAGACTTGGAAACAAGGCAAGATGGGAGAGAGGGAGGGAAGGGGATGATCAAAAGAATGAGCTGGAGGGAGAAGTGGGAACTGGGGGAAGTGATATTGATTAAACCAGGGCACAGAATCCTTGCTGTCAGTGTGGGAAGGGCCTTCAGAGATCAGACAGTGCAGAAACAGCAAAGAAGTTTCAAGTCACAGGCTAAGGCTGAATGATGAGCAGCAGCTGTCAGGAGTGCATCCTGAGAAGAGTGCTGTTGTTGATTAGCAATGTCTGCCATGGGCACTGGATGAGAAATGGTGGCTTGGGTGCTAGGATTTACCTCCTTGGTCTAGTTTTAACTGCTTCATTGTAGTGCAGCAGAAGAACCTAAGGGGAAGGGACTTGCCCATGGGTTACACAATAAGTTGTAGGCAGATCTCTAGCTCTTACTGTCTCCTAAAACCAAGGTGGAATCTGCCAAACTAGATGTTAATAAGGGACTCAGAGAGAGTGGTGAGTTTAAGAAGTTCTAGGTTTGAGATAACCAGTAAAGGAGCAGCTGACCTGAAGCTATGGAGAAGACCATGGATGTATTGCAGACCAGATGCTGGGTAAGTGCTCAGTCCTCATGAGGGATGGGTTAGCTGGATCTTTTCAGGGCTCTGGAAACCTCTTTCACCTTTCCTCTGACCTCTTCTACCTTTGTCCTCCCAAGGAGAAAAAGGAGTTTCCTTGGAGCAGAGGCTTTGGCTCTCCCCAAAGAATGAATCCAGTCAGAGGGAGGATGAGGAGGGGAAATGGGCCTGGGCAGCAGGAATGGCACCCACAGGGGCAGAGATGCTGTGTGCAAGCAGAAAGGGCCCTGAAAGAAGGTGGCAATTAGGAGGAGCAAAAGCCAGGCAGGAGGCAAGCACAGAGGCACCTTTGTGCAGGTTTGGTGTGTGGGCCAGAGGAAAAAAAAAAAACCTCCAGGTGATGAGAGCTGCAGAATGGGAATAATGATACCCTGACAAAGCAGCAGGGGCTTGGAGCCCAGCCTCACCAGGGTGCTGGCACAGCTCAGACGTGATGCGTAAGACGTGATGCACCACTCACAGGCTGGGGGGTGTGGACAGAGAGGGGAGGTGGGGCCGAAGTGTCCCAGGACCAGCATAGCCTTGGAAGTTTGCTCAAGAGCATCTGTCTTTCTCCTCTTCTCTGTCTCTGCTATTCTTCCCTTCCTTTTCTTTTTCTTTCTTTCTTTCTTTCTTTCTTTCTTTCTTTCTTTCTTTCTTTCTTTCTTTCTTTCTTTCTTTTTCTTTCTTTCTTTCTTTCTTCCTTTTCTTTATAACCCTCTACAGAGTGTGGTGGCATCACAGCTCACAGCAACCTCCAACTCCTGGGCTTAGGTGATTCTCTTGCCTCAGCCTCCCTTCTCTTCCTTTTCTATCCCATCTCTTACTTTCTCTTTTCTCCCTCCCTGCCCCCTTCCATACCACAGAGTCTCCATTGGAAATAGAAATGGGGAGGGAAGTAGTGAGAATGGTGGTAATATGGAAAGATATGGAAGCAGGTTTAATCTAGATCATCTGCCCAAGGCTATGAAAAGAAATCAGGCTACAAGAGTGTCCCAAGATCAAAGAATCAGATCTGGACAACACACTCAGTTTTTTACAAAAGAAAACAGACCTAGGGTGGCGCCTGTGGCTAAAAGGAGTAGGGCGCTGGCCCCATATGCCAGAGGTGGTGGGTTCAAACCCAGCCCCGGCCAAAAACAAGAACAGTGATCCAATAACATCAGCAGTGCGTCTTTTGCTGAACCATTGGGAAAAGAACACTTTCTTTCTGTTGGATTTGCCACACTGGCAGATTTAAGCTTGGAGCTGTTTAAACCACTTGGGGAGTGGCTGTCAGAAAGTAAAGTTAACACAAAGGGGAGCAAACCCAAGAGTTGGAGTGAGACAGATGCCAAATGACATTGTCTGAGGGCCTGGATCCTGCTGTGCCTGAAGTCTATCCCTGGGCTTTTCAGTGATGTGAGCAAAAAAGCTTACGCCAATTTGAGTTGAATTTCTGACATTTGCATCAAGAGCCTCCAAGTCTGCTTAGAGAAATAGGCAGAGAGAAAGGCAACCCAGAAAAAGCACAGCTACAGGGATGAGGACTGAGTCTGATTGGAAAGCAGGTGTCTGAGCATGGGGTAGAGAGGGGTCACTTGGACTTTATCTGGATAGTCAACACCGAGTTGCAAAGATGTCCCTGCTAACAACTCTTATGACGTAAACCTCATTCCAAGATTGATTTTAATAAAGAAGAGCAAAACTGTTCTGTCAATCCTTGCATGCCAAATGACCATTTCTCTCCCACCTGACCTTTCCTTATCAGGTGTCCTCAGATTTTATCTGATTTACAGTACACAAAACTTAGCAGTAGAGGGGGAACTAAAAACAAACTTAGTTGCACATCATGAGATGCAGCTCAGACCATATCTTTACCCTCACCCTCTAGTGGCAAGATGTGTTCAAATTCCATTGATTACAACCTAACAAGATGACCTGGGGGACAAGGAACAACAGGCCTAGCTGCTTACATCATGGAAGACAATTCAGGTGGGGATGGCTAGTGGGAGGAAGTCATGTCCAGCACTGATAAGAAAGTCCCTTCCCTTCTCCCAGGCACTGTGATGTCTGCACTGGAATCCTCAGGGGTGAGAGAGAGGACAGGGCCTGAGGAAAGACAGAGGGTGGAGGGCCTGGTTGCTGGTGCCTAGAAGTTTTTATTTCTCTCATAGTCCTTCTCCACCTTTTCCTCCTTCCGTTCACTGGGAAATAATTGATGCTTTAGAAAAACCTAACTAGGCCTGGCTCACTCGGGGAGGCCAATGCAGAAGGATCATTTAAAGTCAGAGGTTTGAGACCAGCCTGAGCAAGAGTGAGACCCTACCTCTACTAAAAAATAGAAAACTTAGCTGGGTATTGTGGTAGGTGCCTGCAGTCCCGGCTCCATGGGAGGCTGAGGCAGGAGTATCTCTTGAACCGAAGAGTTTGAGGTTGCCTGAGCTATGATGCCATGGCACTCTACCAAGGGTGTCAAAGTGAGATTCTATCTCAAAAAAAAAAAGAGAGAGAGAGAAAGAAAGAAAAAGAAAAAAACCAACTATATAACAAAATACATATATGTAATAGATCTGTACATATAAAATATGTATATATAGGTGTGTATCCAATATTCAGGGTATTGTTATTCCCTCAATCCCCAGAGATAAAGAGCTTTCTGTGTTGGTATAGTAAAGATTCAGCTGATTCTTTTTTACAATTACATGGTAATTCAGTTTATTATTATTGATGGACATTTACATTGTTTCTGATATTTTGCTGTTGCAAACAAGAGCATCTGATATACTTTGTGAACATGTATGAGTGTTTCTTGAAGATTCATTCCTAGAAGAGAGGTTCCTGGCTCAGAATGTATATGAATTTTTCATTTTGAAAGATACTGCCAAGTTGGACTGGAGAACTTTTTCCTGTGAAGGAGCCCTTCATTCCTGAGGCTGAACCAGAAAGGCATCCAATGTGGAAAAAGGATAGGCTTTCCATTCAGACATACTCAAGTTCAAATCCTAGCTCTGCTTACCCATTTCCTGCATGACCTTGGTTGAATCACTTAACCTCTCTGAGTTTCTGGGGGGGGGGGGGTTGTTTGTTTTTTGTTTTTTTTGAGACAGAGTCTCACTTTGTTGACCGTGGTAGAGTACTGTGGCATCACAGCTCACAGCAACCTCCAGCTCTTGGACTTAAGTGATTCTCTTGCCTCAGCCTCCCAAGTAGCTGGGATTACAGGTGCCAGCCACAACACCCGGCTATTTTGTTGTTGTTGTTTGAAGTTTGGCCAGGGCAGGGTTTGAACCAGCCACCCTCAGTATCTGGGGCCGGCTCCCTACTCACTGAGCCACAGGGGCCACCCAGAGTTTCCAGAGTTTCTGTTTTCTTAATTGCAAAGTAGGACTTTTAAGAGCTACCTCACAAAAACTGTTGCAGGGATCAAATATCATCTTGTCAAACCTCTAGCATGGACCTGGCACATATATAGTGGACCGTTGGCTAATGTTAGCTCCTTTCTCTGTCTGAACCCCCTTCTGCATCCATCATGGAAGACAAGCTCAGGGGAGAGGCTAGGGAATGTAGTGCTGAAATCAGGACTCTATGGTGGCTTCTTCTAAAGGTCACCCAGGCAGTTCTTGGAGGTAGGGATCATTTCTTTTCTTTTCTTTCTTTCTTTTTTTTTTTTTTAATTGAGACAGAGTCTCATTTTGTCAGCCTTGGTAGCCACGTCATCATAGCTCATAGCAACCTCAGACTCTTAGGCTCAAGAGATTCTCTTGCCTCAGCCTCCATAGTAGCTGGGACTACAGGCGCCCCCACACCTGGCTATTTTTTGTTTGTTTGTTTGTTTGTTTTAGCAGGTCTGGGCCGGGTTTGAACCCACCAGCCCCAGAGCAGGTGGCTGGCGCCCTAACCATAAGCAACAGGCACCCAGCCAGTAGGGACCATTTCAAGGAAAGGATAGGTTCTGCTTTTGAGAATGTAGCCTAGGAGAGCAGAAGAGGCCAGGCCCCACTGGAGGAACTTTCTCAAAATGATCCGTTCACCTCAGACACTGCCCTCCATGCTCTGTCTCTGCAGAGAAGGAGGAGGGAATCCTCCTCAAGAAGAAGGATGTATAGAACGCGTCCCACCCCACCCCCCACACCAAGAAGAGAACAAGAAAACAGCAGAAAGGATGGAGGTTGGGCGGCAGGCTGGGCTCTGCTTTGGAGACACAGCATTTGTCTGAGTGAAGCTGCCTCTGGAAACCCCCCTGAGGAGGTGACCCCTCTATCTTCCCATCTCTGTTCTGGGGTCCTGAAACATTTTGGAGATAAGTGGCCAGATCATGTCCACGGTCCCAGTCAGACCCTCAGCAATGCCTAGAGCCCCTTAGTTACAGGTCACTGTGCTCTGCTGTCTCTAGTCCCGCTGTGTCACCTGACCTTCAGGGCTGCAGTTTCTTCCTTCTGGAGACTACACAGGCGTAAGACTCGCAGACTGACCTGCCTGTCCTAGAGGAGGATGCATGTGTGAGCCCAGCAGCCCCTCTGATTGGGCCTGGGGTGGTGATATTGGCAAAAATGGTAGAGCTGAGCAGTGTGGTGATATCAGTGATGACCTGGACTCCAGGAGATGTAGTCATGACGAGTGACACTCAGTAGGGGAGTCTGTGGGGCCTGATGAGAATGAGCTTTGTAACTGGAGTATGAACTCTAGCTTTTAGTCCCAGCTCCATCTGTTACATGCTATATGGTCTGAGGTAAGTAGCTTACCCTTTTTGGCCTCATTTTCTTCATCAATAAAATGAAGAAAGGGGCCGGGTGCTATGGCTTATGCCTGTAATCCTAGCACTCTGGGACGCTGATGTGGGTGGATTGCTTGAGCTCAGGAGTTTGAGACCAGTCTGGGCAAGAACAAGACTCTGTCTCTATTAAAAATAGAAAAAATACCCTGGCATTGTGGCAGGCACCTGTAGTCCCAGCTACTTGGAAAGCTGAGGCAAGAAGATTGCTCAAGCCCAAGAGTTTGAGGTTGGGCTCAACACCTGTAGCTAGTGATTAGGGCGCTGGCCCCATACACTGGGGCTGGCAGGTTCTAACCCGGCCCAGGCCAGCTAAACAATAACAACTACAAGAAAAAATAGCCGGGCATTGTGGCAGGCACCTGTAGGCCCACCTACATGGGAGACTGAGGCAAGAGAATTGCTTAAGCCTAAGAGTTTGAGGTTGCTGTGATCTGTGATACCATGGCACTCAACCGAGGGCAACATAGTGAGACTGTCTAAAAAAAAAAAAAAAAAGAATTTGAGGTTGTCGTGAGCTGTGATGCCAGGGTACTCTACCCAGGGTGATAGAGTGAAACTCTATCTCAAAAAAAAAAAAAAAAAATTAAAATAAATAAATAGGTAGCACCTGTGGCTCAAAGGGGTAGGGTGCCAGCCCCATATACTGGAGGTGGTGGGTTCAAACCCAGCCCCCGGCCAGAAACTGCAAAAAAATAAAAATAAATAAATAAATAAAATGAACAAGATGCTAATACCACCAGTCTTATCTTTGTTAGTACCTCTAACCAGCAGGTGTCTTTAACATGCCACAGGGAAAGAATGAATTCAGGTGAAGGTACTTTGCTAAAAACAGCCCAGACGGGAAGAGATGACTGAGCGTAACTGGTCATATTATCCTCGGAATGATTTCTTGCTTCCCCTGGAGACTTCTGTTACTGTGATTGTATTTCCTGGTTCCCAATTCCTGGACTCTGGGGGAGCTGAGATCTTTTGGCTTTCACCCGACTTAGCATCCCACAGTGATGTCCTGGCTTCCTGCCCAGGCCCCAGTCACTAGTTCTAGTGCTGACCCTGCAGGTCCCAGCACCCTCCCACACAACCTAGGGATAGGCTTGTAGGAAGGAAGCAACAGAGACCAGGGTGATGGCTCATGCCTACAATCCTAGCACTCTGGGAGGCCAAGGCCGGAGGATTGCTTGAGCTCCTAAGTTCGAGAGTAGCCTGGGCAAGAGTGAGATCCCATCTCTACTAAGAACAGAAAAATTATCCAGACATTATGGTGGAGGCCTGGAGTCCCAGTTACTCTAGAGGCTGAAGCAAGAGGATCATTTGAGCACGAGAGTCTGTGTTGCTGTGAGATACGATGATGCCATGACATTGTACTCAGGGTGACAGAGTGAGACGCTGCTTTAAAAAAAGAGCTCTGTCTGGGGGCAGCGCCTGTGGCTCTGCCACAGTAGGGCACTGGCCCCATATGCTGGAGGTGGTGGGTTCAAGCCCAGCCCTGGCCAAAAACTGCAAAAAAAACCAACAACAACAAAAAAAACTCTGTCTTGGACCTGATCTGAGGAGATGGAACCTGACCCGCCCACCCAAAAGACACTTCTCAGGGGTCAGGAGAATTTTAGTTGTGTGTCAAAGCATGATTCTAAGCTGAGTAAGGGGAGAAAAAAGGCAGGATGGAGGTAGGAGATTAGGCAGAGGAATGTGTCCCCTAGATGGTCCCTTAGCCTTTCCCATGCTCTCTTCATGCCTCAGAAAGGAGGGCAAAAGGTAAAGTATGAAACTACCCAGAAGAATCAATTTCCAGGGCAGTGCCTGTAGCTTAGTGAGTAGGGTGGGCCCCATATACCAAAGGTGGCAAACCCAGCCCCAGCCAAACTGCAACAAAAAATAGCTGGGCGTTGTGATGAGCGCCCATAGTCCCAGCTACTTGGGAGGCTGAGGCAAGAGAATCACTTAAGCCCAGGATTGGGAGGTTGCTGTGAGCTGTGATGCTACGGCACTCTACCAACAGTGACAAAGTGAGACTCTAGCTCCCCCCCCCCAAAAAAGAATCAATTTCCAGGCTGGGTGTGGTGTCTTACACCTGTAATCCCAGCACTGTGGGAGGCCAAGGTAGGTGGATCTCCTGAGCTTACAAATTTGAGACCAGCCTGAGCTACAGTGAGATCCCATCTCTAAAAATAACTGGCATTGTGGCAGACGCCTATAGTCCCAGCTACTCAGGAGGCTGAAGCAGGAGGATCTCTTGAGCCCAAGAGTCTGAAGTTGCTGTAGCTATGATGCCATGGGACTCTACCAGGGGTGACAAAGTGAGACTCTGTCTCAAAAAAAAAAAAAAAGAATCAATTTCCAGGTTGAGATTGGAGGAGAACTTGACTCAGTCCCTTCCATTGCAAAAAGAATCAAAAGATAGGAGTAGGATAGATCAGTGCTTCAAAATAAATGGGAGGGGGAATGCTGGGCAATGACCGCTAATGGGGAAGGGTCTGGAAAAGAACTATTCTTTATTGGGTACCTAGGAGATGTCACCTGCATAATTTCATTCTTCTTCACGACCCCCTTTTGAGGTAGGTGCTATCTGGATAGTTCCATTTGGCAGATGAGAAAGGTGATGGTCTGAGAGGTTAAGCCACACTGCTAGGAAGAGACTGACCTGAGATCTGAACCCCAGACGGCCTGACTGACTGCTAAAGCGGTGCTTTGTGTTCCTCACCTCCCTTCTCAGGGCTCAAGACCCTCCCTCCTGCACATCCGCCTTTCCCAGGCCTTGCCTCATGCCCCGAGCTCCCTCCAACCACTCCATCTCTTGAGAGCTCCTTGAATCTCCTCACTCACTCTTTACTCTGCTTCCTCTTTGGAAACCAGCCACAGGCTTTTTCCTTCCATCTGAGGGAGAGAAAATGGTCTCGTTCTCCACCCCCAGGTCTTTCCATCTTCCCATCCATCCAAACCTAAGCATCTCTCTCTCCTCCCCACCCCCTCTTGTTTTTTTTCTTTCTGTTTATCCATTACTAGAATCCACCCCCTTCCCTCTTGCCTGTAGGTTCTGTGGCTATAATCAAATCATAACTTTTATTAAATTTAAGATTACTTTTTAATGGAATCAATTTCTTGTGTGGTGCTTCTCTGCCTGCCTGCGGGCTCTGCCGGCTCTGCGCTCAGCATCCCCACCCGCACAATTGTCTCTGCCGCTGGCGTTTCTGGCTAAGCTGCCTCCAAAGGAGGGGCAGGTCTGCCATCCCTAAACACACACACAGAAACACACACACTCATGCACACACACCAAGATGCACCTTTCTGCAAAGCTCCAGACACAGAGCCACAGAGCCCCAGGCGCCCACAGTGAGTGGTGGAGGTGGTAGAGGTGGCAGGGGCAGGAGGAGAGCTGCAGAGAAAAAGACTGAGGGTGCAAAACAAACACAGAGCCGAGCAGACATTTCTCAGCCTGTTAATTTCCTACAGTTCTGATTTCCAGCCTCAGAAACAAGCTGGTTTCTGGCAGTCCACCCCCTTCCCTCTGACTGCATTGTGCAGCTGGTGAACAGGGAGACGATGCAGGGAGGAGGGGGTTCCAAAGGAGCAGTGAGGAGACTCAGGTCTTCGTCTGATTTTAAAAAGTACAGGCAAGATGCAGATGCTTCTAAAGCTGTGACCCCCAATGAGAAGCCCAACTGGGAGATTTGTAGGCTGGACCAGTCTAACCCTACAGGTCTGGGCTTCAGGAGAAAGGGAACCTGGAGGAGCTACAGGGAATGCTCTGGAGGTAGGAGAGGAAATGGGCCATAAGGTCACTTTGGTGGAGGGGACAGGGGCAAGGGAGAGGTTTGGGGGAGTGGGGATACTTGTAGATGGGGGTTTGCTGACTCAGTAAAGACGTGGCCGCCTCCTTGAGCTGTCTGGACAACTCTAGGCACTGCTCCAGCTTTTCTGGGAGGCTCCCTGGCCAGTCTTAGGTGGGCAGGTGGATCTGAGACCTGAGAGTGGCCAGCCCTTAGTTCTTCCCACTGCCTGCAGCATCCCCTGTGTACTGAATATCAGTAGGGGTCTCATGTTCGTCCAGGTAGCTGGTGCACAGCTTAGTGGATGAGAGCATAGCCTTTGCAGTCAGGGAGGTCTGTGAGTCTAGTTTCTGATGTTTTCTAAACTGTATGACCTTGAACAAGTGACCTAACCTGAGCCTCTTTTCTCCTCTGCATATGAAGATTCAGTGAAATGATGAGTGTGGAACATCCAGCATAAAGCCTGGCACAAAGTGAGAGCTCAAGAAGTGGATGCTAACATAGTAGAACCTCTGTAAGTTGACCACCCAGGGAACTGTAACAAATTAGTCAACATACAGCGGTGATAACATAAGGAACTAGGCCTACTGTACTAAGACACATAGAGCATGTCTGGTCTCTGAAAATTAGGTCAACTTGAGGTGGTTAATATAGGGAGGTGCTCAACTATGGAAGTCCTATTGTATTTAAATTATATCTTTTTTTTTTTTTTTTGAGACAGAGTCTCACTATGTCATCCTCGGTAGAGTGCTGTGACATCACAGCTCACAGAAAACTCAAATTCTTGGGCTTAAGCCATTCTCTTGCCTCAGCTTCCCATGTAGCTAGGACTACAGGCACCCGCCACAATGCCCAGCTATTTTTTGTTGCAGTTGTCTTTTTGTTTAGCTGGCCCAGGCTGTATTCGAACCCACCAGCCTCAGTGTACGTGGTGGCTGGCACTGTAACCATTGTGCTACAGGCACTGAGCCTGAATTATATCTTCTAAGCACCACCCAAATGCATATACACAGCCCATCATCTTCTGTGCTTAGGTGGATTGGTACCTGAGCCAAGTGTTAGGCCAGAAGGCAGACACCAATAGGCAGGTCTCCTTTCCTGGATGAAATTCAGGCTGGGACAAGAGACCATGATATGAGTGACACTTCCCAGGATTGGAACTCAGGATGTGGCCGGGCTCTTCCCCTGCCCTCAGTGAGAAGAGTGACTGAGGATTATCAGGAGGAGCGGTGATGGACTGATGAAAGCCAAACCCACTCCCTTGCCCCTAACTTTCAGGAGCCAGTGAGCCTGAAGCTGGGCCCCTCTGGGGAAGAATAAAGAGAGACCATCCCACAGCCAGTTTCTCCCCTATAGGCTCTGACAGCCTCCTGCTGGTGTTGGAGACTGTAGAAGGCCCTGCCATCCTCAGACGAGGCCTAAATCTAGGAAGATTTAATTAGGCACTGAGCATGGGTGACCTTTGCCTCCCATTTCCGTCCTTTAACTCTGGGGAGAAGGAAGGGACCTGTAGAAAATGCAAAAAAGGGAAAAGGCTGGTTCTGGTAGTGAAACCCCTCACACAGCCCAGCCAGGGATGCCAACACGGATCGGCAGCTGCCTTCCTTGGAGTGAGGGGGAAATGGAGCCTCCCTCCCCTGTGTGGAAACCTTTCACCTTTCCATTATGCCTAAAAGGAGGCAGGTCCAACCAGCTTAGCCTCTGTGTGACCCCTGGTGCAGGCATGCCTGCTGAGTCTACACCTGGACCTACAGGCTTGTATGGTCTTGTCTGGACCTGGATGTTCTCACATGTAGGAATGTACAGGCCATGTATCAGTCACACATGCAGAGCTTTACTGCCCCAGGGGACTTTTGAAGTCTGAATATTATTCACTCCAATATTGTTTCCTGAGGCCCCTGAGACCCAGATTGAGGGAGAGCCACGGACTAAGTGATAGAGCTTGACCAAGGTCTCCTGGATCTTTCCAATGCTTCTTGCTGTGCTCTGTGGCCCTTACTCTAGACGTAGCTATAACCCTATCTACCCCTTAGTTTGTATACCCTTACATACAGCTTACCATGAACCAAGCACTTGCTACATATTCTCAGCAACCCTACTGAGCAAAGATTATTATGATTCCCATTTAGGCTGAGGGTCAGAGAGGTTAAATAACTTACTCAAGCGAGTATAAGTGGTAGGGCTGGAATTTGAAACCAGAATGTTTGGCCCCAGAATCTAGGCTGTTAACTACTGTGTGGTGCTACCTTTTTTCCTCTGGAAGCTTCACCTGCACCTGCACATATTTACACTTTCCCCTTCTCCTGGCCTTTACTTTCATATGCATTGTTACCATCATCACCACCTTAATACGTTATCTTTTTTTTTTTTTGAGGCAGAGTCTCATTTTGTCATCCTCATTAGAGTGCTCTAGTGTCACAGCTCACAGCAACCTCAAACTCTTGGGCTCAAGCAAGTTTCTTGCCTCAGCCTCCCATGCAGCTGGAACTACAGACACCCGCCACAATTCCTGGCTATTTGTTGTTGTTGTTGCAGTTGTCATTATTGTTCAGCTGGCCTAAACACTTCGGTGTATGTGGCTGGCACCATAACCACTGTGCTACCGACACTAAGCCTTTTTTTTTTTTTTTTTTTGAGACAGAGTCTCACTACGTCACCCTTGGTAGAGTGCTGTGGCATCACAGCTCACAGCAACCTTAAACTCTTGGTCTTAAGCCATTCTCTTGCCTCTGTCTCCCAAGCAGCTGGGACTACAGGCACCTGCCACAAAGCCCATCTTTTCTTGTAGTTGTCATGGTCGTTTAGCTGGCCCGGGCTGGGTTTGAACCCCCCAGTTAGTGGCTGACCCACTAACCACTATGCTACAGGTGCCAAGCCAGTCATCATTTCACCATTTTCTCTTATCTCATTTCAGTCTAAGCCAGATAATTGATCCAGACACAAGGGGGACTATTGTCTATTATGCTATTACACTCCCTTTTCCCTTTATCTTCCCCATCATCACTTTCTTTCTTTTCCTTTTTTTTTTTTTTTGCAGTTTTTGGCCAGGGCTGGGTTTGAACCCACCACTTCCGGCATATGGGGCCAGCATCCTACTCCATTGAGCCACAGGTACTGCCCCCCATCATCACTTTCAACATCATCACACTCACTGCCATTATTAATTGTACTATTTAAAAATCCCTAATTGCAAAGGCCTGTGTACTTACAGAGCTGATACATGTAACTCCTCCTGCCCTAAGGCAGGAGGAGGAGCCTTAGTCATGCTATATATGGCATGTTTAAGTCCCATATATTCCCTTAAGTAAAGGTACAAAGCCAGAACATGGAAAGGCAGGCTCTTTCTTGGAGATTTTTTTGGAAATAAGATGGAGGGGGGTGGAGAGAAAGAGTATCTGTTGAGGGAAATTAATCAATGGCCAAGGAGATTGCTTGTCATCTTTCAATATCTATAGAAATAACAAGCCTCCAGAGAGGGGACTAGAGCTCCAAGGGAACAGAAGACCAGAAAATACTCTGCCCAACCAGTGCTTCTAATGAGCTACAGAGAAAAGATGGAGGCATGGGTAGCTTCCACCCAATTTGGGTGGTGGCCAATACCCCATCTTCCCCAGCCACAGTATCTCTTGCAGCTCCTACAAGCCAGCAGCAAGCAACACTGCCCAGGAGTTTTTAAATTGATTATTCCTTTGAGTCCAAATCCCACCCATTTTCCAATCCAATGAGCTTGCTGTTTGGCTGTCCATGAGTGGTAGCTGCCAGAGGTGCCATCATCCTGCACAAGAACTAAGAAAAAGGGCAGTGGCTTCCTGGACCAGGGCCTCCACCCAGAGTTCCAGCTAAGGGCCCAAAGCTCCCAGGACCTGGAGGATTTTTTCCCCCCTGGTTGTGTTTGGAATTGGCTGGTTTTCTGGGCACCAGGCCCAGCTCAGTTTAATTTTTGTTTATTTTTATGTACAGATTCTCTTCTGTTTGGGGAAGAGCTTTGTGTAAATTATTATTATTATTTATATGATAAAGAATAAATCACACCAAATAAAAAAACCCACAATCTCTTTTTCTCAATAGAATTACTAAATTAGGGGCTGAAAGGAACAGCCGATATGCTGGGGTTTGGTTTCAGGGAGCCTTTGGACATGGATTCTCACAAAATGTCTTAGTAAACAGGCTCTGTTATCCTGGATTTGATGCAACTCGCAGCCAGCAAAGGCTTATGGGGCCTCCCAAGAAGACTGCAACAGTTCGGGCCTAGGGGTGGCTTCCTGGGCTTCCACACATCCCATCCTTGGAGAGATGAGTCGGGCGTTTTGAAGTGATTTGCTAACTCAGAATGGGGGAAAAAAAGAGAAAAAGAGGAATTGGGGATTCTTGCCAGAAACATGATCAAATACCCTGAATTGGGTTGGGGGTGGGGTACATGGGAGTTACTTGAATAGTGGCATTATTACATCAGGAGAAAATGAGCCAATCATTTCTTTGCCTATTCATTAAATTTGCATGCTAAGAATCTATTGGTTGGAATGAACTGAGTCAGGAGGCAGGGATGCAGATGAGCAGAGGACCAGCCTGGCCCAGAGAGTGTTCCCCAAGTGTCCCGCATCCCCAGCCAGGGTAGGGAGAATACCAATTCACCAAAAGTACTATACCCACCCCTGCTACCATCTATTCTTGCATGAAGTTCTGTTTGGAGACTAGAGAAAGACAAACCAGGGAATTTATCTGGGGCTAATATTTCAAAGGCCAAAAAGAAGAATGAGTCAGCAATAGCTTCTTGGGTTGTTGTTGTTGTTGTTGTTTTGTTGTTTTTTAATTGCTTAGGACCTCAGGCTATCAAAGATTTAAAAAAATAGATCTGGCAGCATTGCCTATCAGCTTTTGCTTAAACTGTGTAGTTTTCTTAGAATGGACTTCTCTGCCAGACCTGGTGGCTCATGCCTGTAATTCTAGCACCCTGGGAGGCAGAGATGGGTGGATTGTCTGTCTACCTAGCCAAGTCCTACCTTTGCTTCAAGGTGCAGTTGTAACCACCATCATGGTTAAGAGCAGTGGCTCTGAAGCCTCCTCCTGAGCTTGAAAGTCTACTCTGCCACATACAATGTGTGGAAAATTTGGGAAGGTTGCTAACTCCTTCCTGAGCTTTAGTCTCCCCATCTGTAAATGGGATACACACACAGAGGTTTAGAGTGAAGATTAGTTAAGAAGGTCCATGTAAAAAGGGCCTACCATACAGTAGGTACTCTATCAATGTGGCCTTTATTTTACTTTATTTTATTTTATTTTTTTGGCTGGGGCTGGGTTTGAACCCGCCACCTTCTGCATATGGGGCCGGCGCCCTACTCCTTTGAGCCACAGACGCCACCCTATTTTATTTTATTTATTTTTTTGAGTCAGAGTCTCACTCTGTCACCCTGGGTAGAATGCCATAGTGCCATAGCTCATAGCAACCTCAAACTCTTAGGCTTGAGCAATCAATCCTCTTGCCTCAGCCTCCCAAGTAGCTAGAACTACAGACATATGCCACTATGCCTGACTAGCATGGCCATTATTTTAAATAATACTCTAGTAAACTATGCCAGAGCTTCCCAATTGCAGAAACTATGCCTCACCCCAACATGTACTCTGGGAATCCAAAGATTCCACCTATCTAAATCATTTTTCTATCTAAATCATTTTTCACAATCTGCCCTGTATCAGCTATAATGCATGAGTCTGGCAATCCCTGGCCATGCTTTACACTTTGTAGGTACTCAGTAAGTCAATAAATGCTCATTTAAAAAGTTGCCCAACTACTCAAATTCCCAATCCCATTAAATTCTAATCTCTTTGTTCTAGCTCTTACACAACACTCCTGCTCAGTAGAGTAGGATATGGGAAACAACGGAAAGTGGGATGGGGGCCCAGGAAGAGGTGGGAGATGCAAGGTGGGAAATAGATGGAGCCTGCAAGAGCCACATGGATCAATCTCTTTCCACTACCCCTTTGTAGGACACTTTATTTTTTCTTTTTTGAGACCGAGTCTCACTATGTCACCCACAGTAGGGTGCTATGACATCACAGCTCACAGCAACCCCAAACTCTTGGGCTGAAGCAATTCTCTTGCCTCAGCCTCCCAAGTAGATCAGACTACAGGCGCCTGCTGCAACACCCGGCTATTTTTAGAGATGGAGTCTTGCTCTCTGGTCTTGAACTCCTGAGCTCAAGCAATCCACCAGCCTCAGCCTCCCAGAGTACTAGGATTACAGGCATGAGAAATAGCACCTGGGCCCCACTTCAATATTCTTTCTGAAACCCCAAACCCACCCTTAATCTCCATCAGCCTCCAACCCCATTGGCTTCTTCAGTTCCTTAAATAAACAAGCTTCCTCCTGCCACAGGGACTTTGCACTGTCTGATCTCACCACCTCAAATACTGTTCCCTTCCTTCTTTCTCTAGTAAAATCTTATTCCTTTAGATCTCAGGAAGCCTAGAGTGGAACACCACTCTCCATTCCACACTAAATTAGTTCCTTTGTTAGCTGCTTTCATATTACCAAGTTCCTTTAGTAAGACCCTTATCTCACTTAATAATTATGCATTATCTTATCTGATATTAATATCTGACTTCCCCACTCAGAATTACAAGCCTCAGGAGAGCTAGTATCTTGTCTATATCCCCAGCTCTAAGCACAGTGCCTGGTACCTGGAAGGCACTTAATAAATATTATCTATAATAGTTATTGAAGAAATGCTTACGGACCCTGAGGTCAGCCCTGAGCACCACTGCTGAGTTCCCCATCTGCCCCCACATTGGGCAGCACAGAGGGGAACAGGATGCAGAATTTACTCAAAACTGCTGATTAATGAAGTTGCGGGGAAGAGGTCAGGGTTATTCAGCCCAGGAGAAGTAAACCTTCAGGAGAACATAATGGCAGCCTTCAAATTCTAGGAGCCTGTCTCCGGCCAGAGGAAGACCCTGTTAATACAGGGATAGGAGATGAAGGACAGAGCTGTCAAGGGGAGGTGGGTGGGGCTGTTTGTAACAACCCTTTCAGCAGTAGAACAAGTGCCGTGGGAGGGTGTAACTGTCCTTGGAGTTCTGTAAGCAGACTGGAGAATAGAGAGAGGGGTCCCTGAGAGTCTTCATTTCAGTGCCAAGGTACTGCAACTAGGAGTCTACACGAGAATCACTTCCTTGGACCCCATAGCTAATCTTCTTCTTTTTCTTTTTAAATAGAGACAGTCTCACTTTACTGCAGCAACCTCCAACTCCTGGGCTTAGGCGATTCTCTTGCCTCAGCCTCCTGAGTAGCTGGGACTACAGGCGCCTGCCACAACACCCGGTTATTTTTGTTGTTGTTGTTGTTGTTGTGCAATTTGGCCGTGGCCAGGTTTGAACCTGCCACTCTCGGTATATGGGGCCAGGACCCTACCCACTGAGCCACAGGCGCTGCCCCAGCTAGTCTTTTTTTTTTTTGTGACATCACAGCTCACAGCAACCTCCAGACCTTGGGCTTAGGCAATTCTCTTGCCTTAGTGGTTAGTCTTTTCAGCTGTAAAATGGGGGTCCCAGGCGCTGAGTGGTACTGTGGGACAGGGTCATTGACAGCTTTAAATTCCAACAGGGACTCTCACTGGCTGCTCCTCTCCTTCTCCCGGCCTAGCTCTGAAAGGGGTGGGGGAGAAGGAGAAGGAGGGGGTGGGTGGGGGAGGAGGTGAAGGAGGGGATGGGTGGGGGAGGAGGAGAAAGAGGGGGTGGGTGGGGGAGGAGGAGAAGAAGGGGGTGGGTGGGGGAGGTTTTTCCGCACGTCTTAAGTGGCTCCCCAGCTGGAGAAATGGTGCATATTTTAAGTGGAGTTTACAGACAATGGATCTCTCTGGGGCTTGGAGGGGAAGGAAGCTGAAATTCAGGACCATTCTGTGAATTCCCAAGTTCTTTGTGTCCATTGTATGGGGAACAATGCTGTTTGTTCAGCGCATTCACTCAAGATGGGGAGATGGGGGGATGGTCAGGCCCAGTTTTCTGAGGTTCTTGGAGGGCGGGGCTGCTCAGGAATGGTGATCCTTTCCCGGGAGGATAGCAACTGGAGCAACTGGGGGTGGGACCTTCAGGAAGGGGGGGGGGCTGCAAGTCTGGGTGGGTGGGCATAAGTTACAAGACAGCCCCCTTTAGTAGAAATATCACCTCTCCTTCACTCCACCCCATTCTTTTGGGGGGATTCCAAACCTGGAAGCCTTCTGATCTTGACAAGTTGACCTAAGGCTGCATCCCAGAGGGAGAGGGAGTATGTAAAGGGCAGAGTGGAGCTGTCTATTCACCAAGTAATCTCGGACAATTACTTTCTTGGCTTTTCCTTCTTGCTCTATTGTCACGGTTGAGCAGCTAGCTAAAGATGGCCTTTCAGTTCGATGTTCCTGGGACCAAAAATCAGGTTTCCCTCCTGTACCATATCCCCGTTCTCACCAAGGTTGGGTCCCCTCACTGACTCTTGCTCAGTGGGTTCACAATCTTGTTTACTGGTTTGGTGCTGGTAGCACAGAGGTTAAGGCGCCCGCCACATGCACCAGGGTTCAAGCCAGGCCCAGGCCAGCTAAGCAACAATGATAACTACAAAAAATAAAATAAAATAAAATAGCTGGGCCCTGTGGCAGGCGCCTGTAGTCCCAGCTACTTGGGAGGCTGAGGCAAGAGAATCGCTTAAGCCCTAGAGTTAGAGGTTGCTGTGAGCTGTGATGCCATAGAACTCTACCAAGGCTGACATAATGAGACTATTTCAAAAAAAAAAAAGAAAAAAATCTTGTTTGCTGGTAGAGGCTGTGCATCCACAGAGTGAATGGAAGTGAGAGATGAGCCCCACCTTGAGTCATAAAATCTCACTAATAAGAATATCCCCACTTATTGGAGACTTAGCAGTTGCTGGACACTGAATATATTATTTTATATTGCCTAGCTTAAAAGCCCTGCTGTTTGCCTGGGAATAATGGCTGTAATCCCAGCTACTTGGGAGGCTGAGGTAGGATAACTTAAGCCCAGGAGTTCAAGAATAGCTGGGCAACATAGTAGGTTCCCCATCTCTAAAAAGTAATAATAATAATAATAAAAAGCCCTGCATTCCCACTATCTAAGTCACCTTGACATCTCTGAGCCTCTGTTTCCCCTCTGTGGAACAGACATAACAATAATACTGTCTACCTCACTGGGCTGTTAACAATAATTAAATGAGATAGCACAGTCATGGGTGCACTATGGCTGAGAAGGATGTGGAGTTTATAAATGTTACCTGTATATAATCACTATCTCTATTTTTCAGACATGAAAATCATCACACAGTGAATAAATTAGAATTAGGGCGTTCTAATTCAAATCCAGGCTGATTGATTCTGAAGCTGAGTTTTTGACCACTGCCCAGGGCCTCCTGAAGAGATGGGACTGGTGCCTGTTCTAGCAGGCCTCTCCTGATTTTCCAACTGCACCTGCCAATGCCCCAAAGCCAAGTTTCCTTCTTCCAGCAGGAGGAATTGCATTGTTTAACCAGGGCTGGGGTCTGAGATTCCCCTTTAGTCCTTCCCATAATTTTACTGTAAACTGGAGTCCCCTCACTCCTCCCAAGAACCTCTGCAAGGTAGTGTCTTAAGCAGGAAGGGCATCCAGGTTAGGGTCAGGAACAGCCTGGGTACTCCTGGGCTGAGTTCCAGGGCCCAGACGTTGTATCTGGCCTCTGAGCTACAGTTTGGTTAGTGCTGGAGAGAAGACTTGAATCTGGAGGCTAAGACCTTGGGAGTACTTGGGACCTTAGGCCCAATCAGGGAGCATGTCTGGGCCTTGGGTCTTCCCAGAGATAGAGATGGAAGAGGCACAGACCCATGGGAATGAGAGGAGCAGAGGCTTGAGCATTGGGAGCATGGTGGGGGGTAAGCACTGAGCCTGGCTCCTTTCCACTCCTAGCTCGCTCCTTCATCTACTCTAGTCCAGCCCACTCCCACTACTCTCTCCATCCCATCCGTTTCTCTGACTGGTTTGTGGTTCTCGATAGAATGAGAGGAGAGAGAAAGAAAGGGAGAGAACTAGGAGAAGGGGTGTCCACTTAGTCAATATGAAGCAGTTCTTCTATGAATGAAGGTGATGTGGGTTCAGGGTAGAGGAAGGGGGGGTGGAAGGAAGCTCCGGGTAGGGCAGCCTGGGATGGGGTTGCCATGGGAACAGCAGCTTGTCAGGAGCCCTGCCTTCAAAGCTAAGGTGTTGCAGGTTCCTAGGGGAGGAGTGTGGCATATGTGTGTCTAGGGTGGGGGAGCAGTTCTGATGTGAGCCCCCTGGGACTCCAGCTCCTGGATTCCAGATCAAAACCCTAACGTGAGAGAGAAGAGGCATCACTGATGCAGCCTCAAACCTTTTCTTACTGAATGTAAGGCAGATGTGGGGGTGGAACATACACTGGGGGGAGGGGCCCTAGGAGGGAAGTCCTTTATGAGACTAGACCCTTCATTTCTAATGAGGGAAAGGGCTCTTACTGGGGGCTAGAGGAGGACAGTAGAGGAAGGGGGGGATTTGCTTTGTCTGGTAGGTCTAGATTAAGGCCAGGCTCTACAATGACAGTTGCCTGAGGCCTCTGGCTCCAACTGCCAAGGATGCCTTGGAACCTGGGAGTTGTGAGTACTCAAAGCAGCTAAGCCAACTGGGCTTTATGATATCTCTCTGTGTTCTCACTCCCACCCACCACCACCATGATCTTTTGGTCACTAGTGGGGGCCATGGCCCAGCATCCATGGCATTGAGGGACAGGTCCACTGGGAAATCCAGAGTGGCCAGTTGAGACAGTGTGGGTGAAAAGTAGCCTCAGCAGAACTTGCCTTTCATAGACTTGGCCCAGCTCATCCAGGCCCCAGAAAATTCTAAGGGCCTTTAGAAGGCACCTAGTACCCTGGAGCTGCCCATTCAGTTCTGGCCTTCTCAGGTTTGATGGCTACACCTTTCCGGAGACTACCTACCAAGTCAAGACAACGGTCAAGGGCCTGTTACTCACCAGCATTGTGCTGGGTATTATAAAGGATTCTGAATCTAATAGAGGAGATGGACACTTAGAGGTTAAAAATACATGCACTAGAGCCATGAAAACCTGGGATGGAATCTTCACTTTGCTATTCCTAGTTGGGTGAGTGACTTTGGACAAATTACTTAACTTGAGTTTCAGTTTTTTCTTTTTTCTTTTCTTTTTTTTTTTTTTTTGCAGTTTTTGGCCAGGGCTGGGTTTGAACCCGCCACCTCTGGCATATGGGGCCGGCGCCCTACTCCTTTGAGCCACAGGCACCACCCAAGCCTCAGTTTTTTCTAAATGACCATTATTTGCCTTTTTTCTTTCTTTTTTTTTTTTTTTGAAACAGACTTTGACTCTGTGGCCATGGGTGGAGTGTGTTGGTGTCATAGGTCACAGCAACCTCAAAATCTTGGCCTCAAGTGATCCTGCCTCAGCCTCCCAAGTAGCTGGGACTACAGGCATACACCATGACACCCTGGCTAGTTTTTTCTACTTTTAGTAGAGAGGGGGTCAGGCTGGTCTTGAACTTCTGACCTCCAGCAATCTACCACCATAGCCTCTAGGAGTGCAGGGATTACAGGTGTGAGCCACTGCACTAGGTTTTGAGGCTCAGTTTATTCCATCTGTAAAATGGTGATGATAGTAGTATCTAGCTCATGGGAGTTGTGAGGAGGATTAAATGAGAAAATACACCTAAAGATTGTAGTGTGTCAGGCACAGGGGAAATCCTCAATGAAAGTAACTATTGTTAGTAGTTGAACCAACATTTTGAGTGCTAGCAAAGTGATGAGCAGTCTTAGAGAAAAAAAAAAAAAAATTAACATGATGAGAAAATCAGAGCTTCTGGTATGTAGTGCCTAGTTGGGTCTCAAGGAAGGAAAGGAATTGTATAGAGCAGTGCCTCTCAACTTTCCTAATGCCATGGCCTTTTAATACAGTGCCTGTGAGTTGAGACCCACAACTTGAGAACTGCTGATATAGAGGAATGGGGGATGAATGTGGGGCAGGAAGGGCCGTCTACACAGTAGGAACTTCATCTAAGAAAGGATTTTAGAGGGGTGGTGCCTGTGGCTCAGAGGGGTAGGGCACTGGCCCCATATGGTGGAGGTGGTGGGTTCAAACCCAGCCCTGGCCAAAAACTGCAAAATAAATAAATAATTAAAAAAAAAAAAAAAAGAAAGAAAGGAAAGAAAGGCTTTTAGAGATCTTACTTTGTTTTTTTTTTTTTTTTTGGAGACAGAGTCTCACTTTATCACCCTCCGTAGAGTGTGGTGGTGTCACAACTCACAGCAACTTCCAACTCCTGGGGTTAGGCGATTCTCTTGCCTCGGCCTCCAGAGTAGCTGGGACTATAGACGCTCGCCACTACGCCTGGCTATTTTTTTGTTGTTGCAGTTTGGCCAGGGCCGGGTTTGAACCCGCCACCCTCGGTATATGGGGCAGGTGCCCTACTCACTGCACGCACAAGCACACCCTTACTTTGTTTTATTTAATCCCTGCAGCATAAAATGGCGGCCCCTGGGGCATCTCTGTCCCACAGCCCTATTTGCATAGGCTCTCCCACCCACCTGCAACTCTGCCTTAAGCTCCCACCTCCTGCTCTTCCTCCTCTTTCTCTTTCACTCCCTCTCCTACTTGTCTTCCTCCTCCTTCCTTCTCTCCCTCAGGGAAAGCCAACTCAGCAAGAGCAAGTTTCACAAATAGTGACCACTGACCTGTGAGTGCTTAGACTAGTGGCTCTCAATGGGGGCAACTCCCCCACCATGGGACCTTTGGCAATGTCTGGAGACATTTTTGATTGTCACAGCTAGGGGTTGGGGGGATGCTACTATCTCCTAATGCGTGGGGGACAAGGATGCAGCTAAGCATCCTACAATGTACAAGATGGTCTTCTACAAAAAGAATTACCCTGTCCCAAAATTCAACAGTGCTGTGGGGAGAAGCCCTGTCTGAGGTGGAGAACTGCAGCTGGGAGAAGTTCTGCCCCCTGCCCCAGGCTCCTGAAGTCCTCCCTTCAAATCCCCAGTCTGGGAGTCCCTGATCCTCTCCCCCCAGTCTCTCCCCATCTTCTAGTCGAACCTTCAGAGCCCCCTGGCCTCACCCTCCCCACCACTCCTCCGCCTCTACCCCTGGGGTCTTGTCCCCCCTGTTATCCTCTCCCTCCACAGGGGCTGTGGAAGGCCTGTCAGGAGGAGTCGGCCTGCGGGCTGCGCGAAGCTTCGGAGACCTAGCTGCCTGCTGCACTTGGTGCTGCCTGTCCACTGATTGGCCAGGGCTGCTGTTTCCATGGTGATTCCAGGCAAAGCCCAAGGCACCCCCCCTCCCAGCCCCCCCATAGGCCTATTCAGTGGCGAGAGCAGGGACAGGCAGGTTAATAAAACAAGAGCCGCGTGAGGAGCTGGGCTGTGGGCCGAGGTCCCAGTGTGGTGGCCCGCCCAGAGAAGAGAGGGGCGGATGGGGGTGGGGAGTAAGAAACCTCCCTGCTGTCCAGTCAGCACCCTCCCGGTTCCAGCCGACCTGGGGACTCTACCCACTCCAGGTTCTGGTGCTGCACCAGCCCTGGAGGATTGGGGGTTCATCCCCTGGAAAGCACATTTCCACAGTGGCCCCTGGAGGCAGCATTCTCTCCCCTAGTCAGAACGGAGGAGTCCTGGCCTGGGGATGTGCACGGGGAGAGTTGGAGATGGGTAAATGAGAGACACGACAGTGAAAGATTGGGTAGGAGTCAGGAAGGGGGTGGGGAGGGGGAGATGGGCATGACATGGAAGTGGGGTCCCGGCTGGGGCTGGAGACAAGATGAAGAGGGGAGTGAGGGAAGAGATGGGAATGGGGCCAGGAGGAGGAAGGAATGAGTTGAAATAGCTGGTAGAGACCTGGGTGTAGAGAGGAAGCTGGGGTGGGGACAGAATAGGAGCTGGTAGGAAGTTCCAGACAGAGATGAGGATGGGTTGCAGGTAGAAAGCTGAGATGAGAATTGGGATAGGAGCTGCGATTGAGAAGATGAAAAAGGATAGGGTGGGAGAAAGGAGAGGGCAGTAAAGAAGTAGGGGGAAGGAGCTTGTGGGGTTGGGCACAGCCACTTATGCCCAGCACCGAGCCCAGACAGTGCAGGAGCTCAGGAAGTATGTGTTTCTCAAAGTCCAGGTACTCAGGAAGAGTGTTTTTCTTGCAAAGTCAGTGCTCACATATGTCTGTGGAATGAATGAATGGGGTAGGAATTGGCTGCTGGGAGCATCCTGGTGCTGGAACAAATAATCTCAGCAGCACCAGTGTTACTTTCCTCCCCAAAGTCAACACTGAGTGCTCACCATGGGGTCCGTGCAACACTCCTTTGAGCAGGAACTATGACCATTTGACAGAGGTTCAGAGAGGTTAAGTAACTTGCTTAGAGTCACATAACTTTGATTCCAGCCTCGGATTTGATTGACACATGGTCAGTCTCTGTGTGTGGAGCTGGGTATTTCTGATAAGAGATCTAAGCCATACAGGCTAATAGTTGGGGAGGGCAAGGAGTTAGTTCCCTGTCACAAGGCCTCAAGGATGGAGTTTGCTGTGATGCTGAGCTGTATGTCAGGCTCCTGGATTGCCATTCCTAACTCACAACTCACTGGCTCCATGACTCAGTCTTCCCGAGTCATCTCCAGCTGGTGGAGATGGTAGGTTTGCTGCTGCTTGGTGCATCATTGCAATCGCAACTCTATATAAAACATGCAGAGACCCTAGAGCTGTTCTCAAATGTTGTTCCTGACGTTGCCCATTTTGAGACAATAGGAGAGTTCAGAGCTGGTGCCCCAAAGTCAGGAGTAGAAAGGGCTCCTGTGGCTCAGTGGGTAGGGAGCTGGCCCCACATACCGAGGGTGGTGGGTTTGAACCCAGCCCCGGCCAAACTACAAAAAAAAAAAGAGAGAGAGAGAGACAGAGTCTCACTATGTCACGCTCGGTGGAGTGTTGTGGCGTCACAGCTCACAGCAACCTCAAACTCCTGGGCTTAAGCGATTCTCTTGCCTCAGCCTTGCAAGTAGCAGGGACCACAGGTGCCCACCACAATGCCTGGCTATTTTTTTGTTGCAGTTGTCATTGTTGTTTAGCAGGCCCAGGCCAGGTTTGAACCTGCCAGCCTCGGTGTATGTGGCCGGAGCCCCACCCACTGAGTTACAGGTGCTGCCATATTTTTTCTTTCTTTTTTTTTTTGAGACAGAGCCTCAAGCTGTCATCCTGGGTAGAGTGTTGTGGCATCACAGCTCACAGCAACCTCCAACTCCTGGGCTTAAGCGATTCTCCTGCCTCTGCCTCCCAAGTAGCTGGGACTACAGGCACTTGCCAAAATACCTTGCTATTTTTTGGTTGCAGCCATCATTGTTGTTTGGTGGGCCAGGGCTGGATACGAACCCGCCAGCTCAGGTGTATGTGGCTCAGCAGTGCCTGTGGCTCAAGGAGTAGGGCTCTGGCCCCATATACTGGAAGTGGGGTTTCAAAACCAGCCCCAGCCAAAAACTGCAAAAAAAGAAGAAAAAGAAAGACAGAAAGAGTCTCACTTTGTCATCCTTGGTACAGTGCCATGGGATCAAAGATCACAGCAACCTCAAACTCTTGGGCTCAAGCAATTCCCTTGCTTCAGCCTCCCAAGTAGCTGGGACTACAGGCTCCTGCCACAATGCCCAGCTATTTTTAGAGTTGAGGTCTTGCTTGGCTCAGATTGGTCTCGAACCTGTGAGCTCAGGCGATCCACCCACCTCAGCCTCCCAGAGTACTAGGATTACAGGCGTGAGCCACCACGCCTGGCCTGGCTTTGGAATAAAACAGAATTTGGCTCTGCCATCTATGATATGGCCTTGAGCAGATGACTTAACTTTCCCAAGTCTTGGTTTTCCCATCTATAAAACAGAGACAATAATACCTTGTAATGTAGGTGATGATGCAGATTACAAAGAGATGAAGTCTGTGGAATGACTGGCAGAGAGAAAGTTCTCAGTAAATGTGTTTCCCTTCTCTCTGGGCCAGGTTGTCTTTGCAGGAGCTTCTGTTTCTCCTTCTGGGGAGTGTGTGATCCCTCACTCCAGGCCCCAGAGGGGAGAACGGGGGGAGGAGGGCCCTCCTGCTTCCCTATGTCTGTATCATTACCACTTCCAGAGGACTTAGTATAAGAGGTGGAAATTGAATTTTGTAAACCTAGAAAAAGAGGCAGTATAGGTAAGTCCCATGTAGGGACACTTTTTTTTTCTTTTTCTCCTCAGAAGGGGTGGATGGATCCAGGCTGAAGGAATGAGACCCCACACTGCAGACCCCTTCATACCTCTGTCCACCCCCTTGACCACTGAGCAAGGCCAAGCCTCTGAAGGAGAGCCAGAGCCTTTCAGAACCCTTCTGACCAGCTGGCTGCTGCTCCTCCAGCTGCCTGTGGCCAGTTGGGCTCTGGGGGACAAGACTGTATGGCGAGGCCAGTGGCTAGGAGCCCAGGCCTGGGAGGACAGAGGCGGCTACAGCAACCTGAGCACTCGATAAACCATTAATTCTTAATAAACGACAGGCTGTGCATTATTTAACAATAATGATACTTTCTGTTCCATTATAGATTAAAACACCGGCCTCTTCTTATTAATCCTGCGTTTCAAAAGCTTGTAAATCCTGCACAGCCGGAAGAGATAAAAACCAGCTCATCCCCATCCTGAGGCTAACACGCTTGCACGGACACAGTGGCTCAGCGGCCAGCCTGAGTGTGCACACGTGTGTGCTCTGGGCCCACCCACAACACTGCCTGGCTTTACCAACAGCTGCAGGTGTGGGGCTGCCACCACTCTCTGTTCTGCTTTCCCCCATTTTTCTCTGAATCTCCTCTGGCCCTTCTTTTTATTTTTCTTGCTCAGCATTTTTCTCTTTTTTGTGCATCTGTTCCTTTCTATCTTGCTTCTTCCTCTCTTTGCATCTTTCTACCTCTGTTTCCTCCTCTCTTTCCCTGTCATGCTCTTTCTCTTTCCCTAGCGTGCACAGGCATCACCTGCCTCTCCTCTGTCTTCACACCATTCAGCCAAACAAACCTGCAATATGCACAGACTCTATCTCCATATGCTCTTTGCTTTTTCAGGGGTCCTCAGAGGGATGTGGTGGAGAAAAGGAAAGATAATTCTACAGAGAAGGAAAAGAAAGAGGAGCCCAGAAAAGAAGGGGGAGCAGAACACCCAAGACCAAGCTGGCTGAGCAGGTTCTGAACCTTCTTACTCTGACAACTGCCCAGGAAGTGTCTAGGGCAGTTCTCAGTGCAAGCTCAAAGCCCCTCTGTATTACCCCCAGGCTCTGTTTACACATCCCCAGGGACAAGGAATTCACTACCTCCGGGAGACAGCCTCTTACATTACTGCAAAGCTACTATTATTCAAGAGCTTCTTCAGTAGGAGCCCATATTCACTTTCAGACTCTCTCTGGCAAATGACTGGTCTCTGGGAATCTGAAGGGTGCTGCTTCAGCTCCCAGCAGAACATTCCCTATCCTCCTTCCAGGCCTCATGTGTTAGTGGGTTTGAGTCCCTCTTATCCTGGTTCTTCTGCTCTGTGCCACCAGAGTGTGTCAGTAGAGGTGGTCCCAATGCTGACTACAGTCCTTCCCATGGTGCAGCCAGAACAGAGGTCAGCTAGACATTCCTCCCATCTGAGCATCAGAAACCCTAACTGAGAGTTTGGGAAGAAAATTCATGTTGACCTTGAATGTCTCTCCCAAGGTCATTGCAAAAAATATTATCTGTTGTTATTTACTGAATTTACTACATGCTAGACACTATTTGCATACCTTATCTCACGCAATCCTAAAGATCTGCTGCTTTATTATTCCCATTTGCAGATGAAGAGACACACTTGGAGTGATTAAGTGAACTTGGCCAGGGTTACACAGCTAAGTAATGGTGAAGTCAGAATTTGAACCAGGTACTATGTGACTCTGAAGCTCTTATTTTTAATCTCTGGATGTTCTTCCTTGGTGTTTTTTTTTTTTTTTTTAATTAATTTATTTTTATTGTTAAATCATAGCTGTGTACCTTCCTTGGTGTTTTGAACTAAGAGTGTCAAAAGTCAGAGGAACTGGTGTTCCTCAAGCTAACCTTTCTGTCCAGGATTGGACTAGTGGTATCCCACCATGACCTTTCCAAGTGAAGGTACAGATGAAGTAAGGGATCTCTGGCATCTCCATTTGTACTTGCTGGACATTTCTTCAGATCAAACAGAAAGAGATGGTCTCTAAGATGAATATTCTACCTGTGGTGCTCTATTATTTCCTTTTTTTTTTAGAGGCAGTGTTGCACTTTGTTCTCTCGATAGAGTGCTGTGACATCACAGTTCACAGCAACCTCCAGCTCTTGGGCTTTGGCGACTCTCTTGCCTCAGCCTCCCGAGTAGCTGGGCGGTACCCACCACAACGCTTGGCTATTTTTTTGTTGCAGTTTGGCCGGGCCTGGTTCGAACCCACCTGGTATGTGGAGCTGGTGCCTTACCCACTGAGCCACAGGTACCACCCTCTATTAATTTCCTTTTAATCCTTATTATAACCCTGTGCAGTGGGTGTTAGCCCCTTTAAGACTGGCAAACTGAGGCTCAGAGAGGTCGAGTCAATGGTGTTTATGCTTACAACTTGCCTTATATCTTGGAGCTCTTCTGTGATGTTTCTTTTTTTTTTTTTTTTTGCAGTTTTTGGCCCGGGCTGGGTTTGAACCCGCCACCTCCTTCAGCATATGGGGCAGGTGCTCTATCCCTTTGAGCCACAGGTGCCTCCCTCTGTGATGTTTCTTAAGAGCAGATAAAAGAGACTGTGTATGCAGGATAAATGGGAGAGGAATAGTCTTTAAAAAACAGAATTGGGGAGGGTAGCCGAGCAGTTTTCTTTTCTTTGAAATGCACAAATGTGAAATTTAACTCCATCCCTTGTGGCTTGGAGGCCATCCCTTGAGTAAAGTCAGATCAGTTTTTTTCTTTTCTCTTTTTTTGTAAAGGAAAATTTTATTATTTTTTGTTTGTTTGTTTGTTTTTATGGGGCTTCCTCAATGAGCAAAACCTCTCCTGTTGGTGCTTAAGAGAGGATTTCTCTGCTTGGCCTACAGTGACGCTGTGTAATCTCCCAAAAAATATGGTACTAATATTCGCTGGGTTAGGGTTAGTTATTTTTATGTCTTTGTCATTTTGTTTCTCAGCAGCTCTTTCTGCCTTCTAGAAAGGACGCGGCGGACACTTTATTTCCAGAGTCATATTTTTTAATTTGATCAAAGCAAATTTCACTCGTTCTCTGTATAAATTATTTAACTCATTTCTTTTAGGTTAAATGTCTCAATAGGAAGATAGGAAGTCTTTCCATCACATTTTGTTCCAGGATTTTAATCAGCTTCTTTAGATTGTATGAACTTCTCAGTCCTCCATTCTTCTCTGTCTTTAAGTCTCCCTCCCTCCCTCTCTCCCTCCTTATCTGCTCTTCTCCATCCACCACTTCGAGTTCCTCCTGGGTCCCTTACGACTCTGAGTGGGAAGAATGGGGGTGCCTTAAGCGCAGAGCACAGTGAACACATACCAAACCCTTTCAGCTGGTGAGTTTCCAGAAGGTACCTTCCTCTAAGCTGCCCTGGCCCACAGCGCGGCAAGCAGCACAAGGGCGAATGGCAGGCCCTGTTTGTCTCCTCAGCTAGATCTCTTTGTGCAAAACCATAACAACCGCCATTCTCCCTCCAGGGCTGTCTCTTGCTGAATTTAATGTAGAAGTCTCTTCCCAAATTCCAGCTGTTTCCTAATAAAAATTCCATCCTGGTTCGGCGCCTTAGCGGCCAGAGTGCCAGCCACATACATAAGAGCTGACGGGTTCGAATCCAGCTCTGGCCTGCCAAACAATGACAAGCACAACCAAAAAGTAGCTGGGCGTTGTGGAGGGCGCCTGTAGTTCCAGCTGCTTAGGAGGCTGAGGCAAGAAAATCGCTTCAGCCCAAGAGTTTGCGGTTGCTGTGAGCTATGACGCTTCGGCACTCTATGGAGGGCGACAAAGTGAGACTCTGTCTCAAAAAGAAAAAAAAAAAAAATCCATCCTACTCAATCAATTTCCCCTTGTCCCAGACCAGGTCCCTCAGTGTCTTATTTCACACTCTTCTGGCTCCCTCAAGCCCAGGGTTCCTAGCAGCCGCTTTCCGAAGCCGGTAGCCACATCCTGATAATGGTACTAGTTGCGGGTCGGGGTTCAGGCGGAGCTTTGCGGCTGAGAGGCGTGGTGTTTCGAAGGACATCACCCAGAGGGAGGGTCTCAGAAAGGCCCCGCCCCGACCTTGGAAGCCCTATTCTGGCCCCGGGCACTGTCAAGAGGAACAGAAACCTGCAGAGCAAGCTCGTTACCCCAGGAACACTCTCCCTTCCCTCACATCCCATTGTTTCAGCCAAGAACAAGTCTCCAATGGGAATTCCCTTCCCTCTTACTTTTAAAATGTACAGTAATTAACAAACTAATACTATTAACCGCGACAAGGAGGAAATTACAATAAAATCACTGCAGAGTCCACAAGCAGTTGGTGTGGGCTTGGGTGGGTCTTGGCTCAGTGTAGAGGATAGCGACCCAGTCTGGGCCCAGGTGCCATCATCTCAGCCGCAGCTATGAGAGGGAGCTTCTCAGGCTGGGAGACAGCTGCAGGAGCTGGTGAGCCTCAGCAGGTCAAGCCAGGCCGTGGGCTGAGCTGCTCCATTTCCTGTGCAGGAAGAGTCAGAATCCCGGCCATTCTTCCAGCCACAGAGGTTTGCTCTTTTATGAAACCCTTAAATAATGGAGTTGTGGCCTAAGGCTGACCTGGGAATATCTGCGAGGACATGACCCCTGCTCTGGAGCAGACACAGTGACTTCCCTTTAGGGTCACTGTAGGTTCTGACAAGGCCTCCAGAGGATGAGTCTCAACGAAAGGCTAGGGGAGGGACTGCTATGCCACTGCAGCCTCCCCTGGCCCTGAGGAAGTATCTTCAGGTGGCTCTGTCCATCCTCTGTCTTCCTTTTAGCACAGTCAGGCTGAATCTTCCTTCTTGGGGAGGTTTTTCTCTGGCACAGCCAAAAGACCCCAGGAAGAAGTAGGTTTGTTGTTGCCTGATTGTCTGGAAGTCTGTTTCCGATCTAACTTTGGTCTTCCATGCTGCAGCCCTCTGTAATTTCCTCCGCTGAGTTCCCAGCAAGCCTAGTTGATAAATTCCAGGAGCCCTTCCCACTCCTGACTCTTTACCTTAGGTTTTTTTTTTTTTTTTGAGACAGAGTCTCATTTTGTTGCCATGAGTAGAATGCCATGGGATGGCATTATCATAGCTCACGGCGACCTCAAATTCTTGGGCTTAAGTGATCCTCTTGCCTCAGTTTTTTCTGGAGTAGCTGGGATTACAGGCACCTGCCATGACCCCTGGTTAGGTTTTTGGTTTTTTGTTCTTTTGCTTTTTTCTATTTTTAGTAGAGATGGGATCTTGCTTTTTTGTTGTTGTTTTTAAGATAGAGCCTCAAGCTGTCACCCTGGGTAGAGTGCTGTGGCATCATAGCTCACAGCAACCTCCAACTCCTGGGCTCAAGTGAGTTGAGCCTCAGCCTTGCCTCTGCCTCCCAAGTAACTGGGACTACAGGCACCCGCCACAACAACCGACTATTTTGTTTGTTTGTTTGTTTGTTTTTGTTGTTGTTGTAGCTGTCATTCTTGCTTGGCAGGCCTGGGCTGGATTTGAACACACCAGCTCAGGTGTATGTGGCTGGTGCCTTAGCCACTTGAGCCACAGGCGCCAAGCCGGGATCTTGCTTTTGCTCAGGCTTGTCTCAAACTCCTGAGCTCAAGTGATCTACCTGCCTTGGCCTCCCAGAGTGGTAGGATTACAGGCATGAGCCACTTTTCAGGCCACTCTAAGTTTTATAATCTTGTCTGTCAGTTGAATCCTCTTCCTTCATCAGGCAGCCATAGTCATCAGGAAAAGAAGCTTGTTCTCCTTCACCCTCCCTAGACTTCCTCACAGAGGCCACTCATCCCCTTGTATACTAACAAATGTCTACTTAGAACTTTTAGAAGTTCTGTGCAGATACCCACAGAGAAGTTGCATGCTTATCTCATTTCACAGATGAGGAAACCAAGCCTCAGAGAAGTTAAGTGACTTGTTTGAGATCACACAGCCAGGAAGAAGCATTGTCAAGACCTGAATTGTGGACTCAGCACCTGTAGCTTAGCGGCTAGGGCACCAGCCACATACACCAGAGTTGGCGGGTTTGAATCCAGCCCGGGCCTGCCAAACAACAATGACAACTACAACCAAAAAATAGCCGGGCATTGTGGCAGGCGCCTGTAGTCCCAGTTGGGAAGCTGAGGTAAGAGGATCACTTAAGCCCAAGAGTTTGAGGTTGCTGTGAGCTGTGATGCCAAGGCACTCTACCCAGGGTGACAGCTTGAGACTCTGTCTCAAAAAAAAAAAAAAAAGTCCTCAATTGCAGTTATGTTTTTCTATAGGTCCCTACTTTCCTTGTCTCCTCTTGGCTCATAAGGGAAATGGGTATCCCAGGGGAGAGGAGATAAACCTGATTTTCCTTTCTTTCCACGACTATGCTAGCTAACCTATGGAGGTAAATAAAAAATGAAAAGATAGGCTCGGTACCTGTGGCTCAAACAGGCCACATACACCAGAGCTGACGGGTTCTAATCCAGCCCAGGCCTGCCAAATAATGACTGCTGCAACCAAAAAATAGCTGGGCGTTGTGGCAGGCACCTGTAGTCCCAGTTACTTGGGAAGCAGAGGCAAGAGAATCACTTGGACCCAGGAGTTGGAGGTTGCTGTAAGCTGTGATGCCACAGCACTCTACCCAGGGTGACAGCTTGAGGCCCTGTCTCAAAAATAATAATAATAAACTAAAAATAATAAAAACATAGCTCATCTAATTTTTTCCCTTACAACAGATTATGAATTGTGCTATTAACATGCAGACTTTATACATGGGGAAACTGAGGCTTTAAGAAGCACAGTACTTTGTCCAATGTCACAAGGCTGGCGATGACAGAGTCAGAACTTAAACCCAGTCCTGCCTGCCTGCAGAGCCTACTCCAGCCCTTAGCCATGGCCTCAAGAGAGAGACACAGCATGACTTGGAGTTGGTGATACTCAGTCTAGCAAGGGTGAGTGCTGAGTCTGAGAACCTCATTAGGAGTGAAGCTGCCACACATGTCAACACCCCCAGCTAGCCTCATTCCCACTTCCAGCGCACAGTGTAAACATCCTTACTAATTCACCAAACTCAATCACGTTACCGTGATGGATTTTCCCATCATTACTCCTGAGTGAGTGACAACCTACTCAGACACTTGCCTTCCCTGCTGCCTTCGGAGGGTTTCAGAAATCAGAATGCTTCTCTCCCTAAGTTGATTTCAACTTGTCCTAAAGTCATTTTAATTGGTGAAGCGTCAGAGGCAATTTGGGTGACTTTCTGAGAGTCCCTTCCTGCCAGCACCAGGCTGGTGGGGAATGGAGAGGAGTAGGGGAGGCTTGAATGCAGCCCAGGCCCTTGGGCAGCACTTTCCCCTCCCCTGATTGGTCAGGAGACCGTGCTCCACGCTTTATTTTCATGTTTCTTGCTGAGGTTCCTAGGGCTGGTTCCTGAGGATAACAAGATTCATTTTCTCAATGGCTCTGACAGATAGGATTGTTATTGTTATTACACTCATATACCACCTTTCCTCCGAGGAGCTTAAGGCACTTTTCAAATTTGAAAATTATCTAATAATCTTCAAGCAACCCTGAGAGTGGGGGGAAGCTGCAGTTAGAGGCACTGCAGTATAGTCAGAGGACCTTGTGCTGACCAGGGAGGGCAAGCATGTGGCCATGGTAGGTTGGTGGCACCTGAGTCGGAAGCCTCCTGAGGTTCCTGCTCCCCCCACCTCCCAAGAATAAGGCAGAGAATGATTTCTGGGTGGGAGGAGGGAAAGAGAGGAAGGAAAGAAGGAAGAAAGAAAGGGAGGGAGGGAGGGAGACAGACGCAGCTCCAAAGGACCAAATCCAACCAGAGGGAGCTCAGGCGAGGAGAGTTTTCTTTAAAGGCACAAGAAATGAGAGGAAGCAGGAGGCTCCCAGGGGCTTTTGGGTAAGAGAGTTGAAATTCAAAAGGAAATCTACCAAAGCAGCCACTAGGCTGCTTGCAAAGGACTGGGCTCTGGCATGAGAACATGGGCAGAAATATCAAGAGAAACCAAATCAGAAATTTGGATGGTTGCTCTTAGGTGGCCGTGGGAAGTTTCTGTGGATCTCTCTCTCTCTTTTTTCACCTGCAAGCTGAGAGGTGTGGCATTAGGTCTCTGCCAGCCTGACATCCTATGATTGTGTGTTCCTTGAAATTTCCTCCTGCCAGAAGTGGGCATGGTAATTGCAGCACCTTTACTAAGTGTGAAGGGAAAGTTACTATCAAAATGACCAAAGGGCTTGACTACATTGCCATTATTTTCTGAAAGAAAAGGTGTGTAGACCCTGCCTTATTGGAGGCTGTCTTTTCCGATTTAGAGATTTTTTTTTTTTTTTTTTTTTATATAGACAGAGTCTCACTTTATCACCCTGGGTAGAGTACCATAAAATCACACAGCTCACAGCAACCTCCAACTCCTGGGCTTAGGCAATTCTCTTGAATTGTGACCACGGGTGCCCACCACAACTATTTTTTGTTGCAGTTTGG